>JADDOH010007652.1:0-38979 GCA_016648135.1 Agrypnia vestita
TTCGTCAAAATAACGCGAACAATAATTTAGCAGTTTCGTGCAGAATTTTAACGGTTGTTAAAATCTCCAGCGCGTGTAACAAACGAGCACTTAAACGGTTGAAAACAGTGATTAGTTAAGACTGAGTTTTCTGTATCGCTTTGAACTTGGCACGGTTTTCAGCTTTGCGGTCTAAACGTGTTGACTTCGCTGTGCAGACGGTATCTATGGTGGAATTTTCAAAGTTCATTCCCGTTCAAAAGTTTTTTGCGCCATGATGAGAGGTAACGTACTAATCGCTATTAGCGGATATTTCTAAATATGGACATTACTATCTAGCCAGTCGCTACTGGAATAAATCATCTCATTCATATTGACTAAGTACGCGAGATCCATATTAAAACATTCATATTGACTAAGTACGCAAGATCACTGAATTATGGAAACGTTGACGTAAACAAAAACATACTATCACGGGATTCTTAAAATCGAGAAGAAAGACACATAATTGAAGATTTCCGAACAGTCTGCAATAGTTTTGAAAGAACTCGAAGTTAATCAAAAGCAAAATGAGGGCGGACCCACCGCTTAGCCAGAACCGGTTTATAAGCAAAAGCTCCTATATCGGTTCTGCTCATTCGCCACCAGTTCGGCATTTTTTTAATTCTAAAGGCGATCCAGTTTTGTATAAGCAGAGCGGGGCCACTGCCATCCAAAATGTGCCCTCAAAAGCACAGGGTTATGCCTGAACATTCGCGGTATTATGTAAAAACGAGCGGGCCATCGCTACACAGTACAGTTTTGACTTGACGACCAGCGATACCGGGGGCATAGACCAATGCGTAAAAGAGTACCTGCGTGCGAAATTATCAGAGGCGATCGAACGGTGTGAATTAGAATTTCTAGAGACAAGTAAAATATTCTCGAGTGACTAGTGCAAGATTTAGTGCGAATTACAGAATAGTGTTCCAATAATTTCGTGTCTAGTGA
This sequence comes from Agrypnia vestita, assembly GCA_016648135.1. Classification (NCBI taxonomy): domain Eukaryota; kingdom Metazoa; phylum Arthropoda; class Insecta; order Trichoptera; family Phryganeidae; genus Agrypnia; species Agrypnia vestita. The sequence continues at coordinate 970 of JADDOH010007652.1, forward strand.
CTTTTGGTGAATAAAACAATAATTATTTTCGAGTAATCGTCAAGATCCTGTGGAAAGAGTAGATAAAATAGTCTACCTGGGATGAAAATTAAAAGAAAACTTTTATGCTCCTATGGAAATTAATGTCATATGAAGCAAGCCTGCATTTTTTCACACGAAGAAAGTATAGTACAGGCATGACTTTAACTTGAATTTATGAACAAAAAGAGTACCTAAGATGTATTCCCGTAACCCGTTTTCAGTATTCCCTTAAATTTAATTTGGGATGGAATCATGGACACTCAGTGAAACAATGTTTAAACGACAAGAGATTTTGGATCTACAATCAGCTTTTAAAAATGATTAACAAGTGATATAAATGAAAAAGTAACAACAATAAAACTAGGAGATTGCAATGCTTTAGCCATTCTGTGAGATACCCGAAAATGTACCAGATTCTGCATCTCATCATTCAATGTAAAATTGCGAGCAGAAAAAATGTATTATTGTCCTGGAAGACGAAGGACATGGTTCATGTCCACATGTGTCCACAGTTCAACTATTTCAATCTGCTGCTAAAAATAAAAAATATGAATCCTAATGCTTGATAAATAACTGGACAAGCACTAGAGGAGAAGAAATAAGACTAAAAGTGAAAAAATCTAAATATCAAACAATGTCTACCAGGAAAGATGTAAACATGAAAACGAACAGATCAACCTTAAAGGATTTTTTTACAAAACAATTACATTTATAAACGCATAGTGTCCACGGGTTAGTTTATCACATTTTCCATTAAAATAACTCTAACCATGTTGTTATTTTAACCGTTATGTTATGTTATGTTAACCATTAAGGATGTAATATATGTCCATCTGTCACGCACTTTTTGAATACAATGACACTATAAACGTTTGGCATTTTTTTACTTGACTGGGTATGAAAAATAATTTTATTCTCTGGGCGTTTCATTTCTCAAATTAATCAACTGAGCTTTGCGTACGAAACCTATTGCTATTTGTGTTCCACAATAAATAAAATGATTGGTTCCCACGAGTTTTCACCTAGTATTATCATTATTATATTATATGAAAATAGGAATATAATATATAATATTTATTAGTGGATTATCTTAATTTTTTCTAATCTCTGGACTTCAAATCTACTACTACAAAATTTTCAGAAAAAGGAAATACACCTACTATAAATCAAAAAGCGTATGAAAATCACCGTAATATTGAGAATTATCCTAAGACCGTGTCCAAAATACATTATAAAAAGTAAATAAAATTTTTAAGACAGTTTTGAGCAAAATACAAAATGCTGTTAAGTGTTTTTTTTCGTCATATACCATCGGGAATTAACAAGAGACGAGGGACCCATCACACACCCAAGGCCGTTCTATGAGCAAAAGCTCCCATATCGGCCTTACACTTTCGCCACCCATTTTCAGCATTTTTTAATGCTTAAGTGGCCGTCCTCACCGCCCTGCTGACACTCATGGGAATGCGAGCGGGACGGGGAGGCGTCCACACAAAACCTCTTCTCTACCTTCAAGGTGAAGACGCAGCGCAAGGCGCTATATTGACACAACAAAACACAAAACACTTTCATATATAATATTTTGTAGAATCCTTTTTTTGACACAAATGCTTGTGCTCGCCGAGTTTAGAAATAATGTAAATATTTCTCTGAAAATGTCGATTTGAAGACAATGACAAGACTTTATTTATTATTAAATGAAATTTATAATCTAGAATGAAAAATTAAATTCAAAAACAAACAAACAATAAAGAGCAGCAGCCGTCCATGAACAGCATTTCCTCGGTGATTCTGCTCCAACGGTGTCAATTAACATGTCTTGATGATGGATAGCTAATATGAGATTTCCTTGTGCGTCATGTCAGCCCTGATGATACCCCTGAAATATGGCTGGAAGCGACGCTACGACCCACGGCATAATTACCCAGAAAGAATTTTATTCTCGTGAGGCAAGCCTGCCAGTGAAAGTCGTAGAAAGCGCTGATTTATTTTCCTTCTTCCCTTCGTCACAAGGGAGGAATTCTGATATTAATATTATTTTAACGGTGGGATGTTATGTGCATCATCAATTAAAAGATGGAATTCTGTTTTGTACAGGTATTATAGGATACGGTAAGGGGTGCGGGGATGAGCGTGGGATGGAAGAACTTTTAACCATCTCGACACACGCGATACCAGCCTGTAAGTAGATAATAGGGGAGGTAAATGTGTTGCGATTAGGTGATAGCTACATGTCATTAGACGTTACATTAAAATACCGAGGTATCATACTCATAAATTATACTTTAAATAATAGTAATGTGTCTTTGCGCTCTTACAATCGGTTGACCTATCAACAAATATGCATACATTGATATAGAAAGCTATACTTTTTCACGTTAATTTTTTTTTCTCTCTTGCATATACAATTTATAAGAAGAATAGTTATTCGCTGATGGGTTTAAACACAAACATACAAAGGTATGTATATGATCTTCAATATATAGTGTCTCAGGTGACAGGTGTAGGGGCCTTTACAGGTGGATTCCTGCCATGATAATTAGTCGAAAATGTTCAAGCAAACATTAGTAGTTATAGAGCTATGCAGTATCAAAGTATAAATTCTATTTCAATATTTCTGACGTATTTTTTGAAAAAATTTAAACTATAATTATAGTAACCTATATTGATTGTGAATAATTCATTCGCTCTAATGCATGTCGAATAAAATGATATAAAACCTTGTAAAAATTAAAATATTTTTTTTAAGAAGGTTTTAATCATTTTATTTGAGTTGTGTTGAATAAAATAAAGTTTTTGTAATCTATATAAATTATTGTAATGATAGTTCAACTTTTCGCAGAAAAAGTCAGTAATATTTTTAAAAATGCAAACTTTGGTATCGCATATATCCATAACTATTAATCATGTCATAATTGAAATTTTGAAAAAATCATCTTGAACATTTTCGACACATTCACCGGTACTACATACGACACGATACACGACACAATATAAAAATATTGGAAAAATTATACTTTTTTTTTTAACGAAGATTAATTTTTTGGGGTAGACTGGTAGTTTTTGCACTAGGTGTGAAGTATATAGTATTATCAAACATAAGAAAAGTGTGGAGTGTTAAAATGTTTGCTAAAACAAAAGATCATGAAATATGGATCAAACGATTATATGCAAAACTGCCCTATCTATTATTTAAACTCTATTTTATCTAAATAAAAAAAACTAATGTCAATAAATTATATTTATTATATGTATATTTCAAATAAAATAAATTAGACGATCCTGTTTTTTTTCAAATTTCGAATTTACAGTTCTCTCTAGACAAAATTCCTCACATCTCACTATATAAAAGCAAAGAATTAAAAAAAAATGACAACAGAGTTGAAAGGATTCGTCAATCAAAATAATGTTCACAAGTCGAAAAAGTAATTTCATGTCAATCAAAAGGTATATAATTAAAAAATGAAAAAAAAAACTTTTTGGCGCATTTCGATAATAATTATTCTCTGGTTGGCCAGAACTATTACGCCTGGGTAAGCATGTCGATCAAATGAGATTAGTTCGTGGTACTTCTGACCCAAACATTTTTTCCAGAGTTAGAACTTTATAAGGACAGCTAATAAAAAATCTATTCAAAATAATTCACATAAGAATACATTTATTTATTAAATAAAATATAAAGTTACAGTTATACGTGACTGGTTGCTATATTACGTGTTGTATCGAAGATATTCCAGATTAAATAAAATTGATAGATTAATTATGTCCCCTTATAGCGTGCAGACCTTTGGGATTCACTGCAAAATATAAATTTGATGATTGAAAAATTAAATAACAGATGTATCAATTACAAAGGCTATTTTGAAAATGTACATAAATGTAAATGTACATTATGTAGAAGTTTGTAATTTTGAAAATGTATATAAATGTAATGGCTACGAAAAGTCCCTGATTCGCATCCCAGTGGTAACTAAATATTTTTTCAATACATCTATTTTTACCCACTTTTTTGTCCTTATATCTGGACAAATTTCGTAATCAATATTTGATACAACTGGTCAACAATTGCTCTGAAATTTGGCAAAGAGACGTATTCCGGATGACACTACAATAATTATTGATTAATTTTACAAAATCAGTTTCAGTAATCTTTTTATTGCTGGCGCATTATTGTATCGGCCATTATATTTGCCGGTGATATCTGTAAGTTTATATTACTATAATACTTCGTTTGAGGTTTGAGGCTAGAATGGATTACAAGATTTAATATGACTAAAAAATGAAAATAATATTATAATAAAAACACGATTTTACCAAAATTACTAAAAAGGAGAAAATGTATTTTATAACAGCCACAGTACTAAGAGTGATGACAATATATGCATATGTCAATAAAATCAAAAGATTAATGTATATTATAGATATCTCACAGAGACGAAACTGTATTAATTATGGGAAAGTAGGTATAGAAGTCATTTGGGTGTAACAGGACTTATGACCTGTCTTTTTATGGTTGGCTTAAGTGATCACTTTACACAATTGTAACATTCGCCATTTCCACCCATGATAGAATATACCATGCTTATTCATTTTTTTGGAAGTTGTATATATGTTCAAATTGCGTGAAGCTTTCATATATGAGTTGTAAGCACCTTTTCCATGCGGCCTGTACACAGCCATTTTCATTCCCCTAAATCCCCACAGATGTCGCTAATGAGAAAATCTACAATTGATTTGCGGAATTTTGGGAGCAATATACTTTATTAATGTGTAATGAAATTCATCCGAATACTTGCATTACACTAGGATACGCCAGGAAATATTATTTCCAATTTTTGTTAAATTCCTTTTTTTTATTACATTAATTGATTAATAATGTCTCTGTGACATAAATCCAGCACTGTTCTGAAAGATTTGAACAAACTCAAAATATTCTGAAAATCAAAAGCTTGGGACACCTTTTCAAAAACCTCAAACATCGCTCGCATCTTACTTTAACGTATCGTCACGAGTTTAAATTACTTAATAATAAATAAATCACCATCACTGAACGCGAACTTAACTGGAATAGTATTAAGTGATTCGAACTGTCAATTATGTCATAACCATCTCGGTAGTGCTCCTACCCTAAACTTGAGCACGTAAACAAAAAGGTCCTCCATGAATGACCGCCGGCACCCGAGCCACCAGCGATCGATCGTGGCCCGCGAGAGCGTGGCTGGCTCACCGCGGCGGCCGCGTGGGGGCGCGCTCAATGTCAAAACAGTGAAAGCCGCAAAAAAAAGTGCAAAAGAAGTTTTCCAATCTTAATTATTCCATTTGTTAAGCTCACATCGCACACATACAAGAAAGTATACAGACAACAACTTCTCGTGCTTTTGTTTATATCACACTTAGCCACTTAATTTTGTTAGCGTGATGCTTTACTTCTGTCTATGATATTGCATGTTCTATTATTACTCCCTTTATATTAACTCGTGGCGTCTGCTTGCTTGCCGTCGACAAAAACTTTGGATCGATTTTTGACCCTTTTCCCGTGATCCAATCGAGCTGAAACTTGGCAAGTAGACTCGTGGCGACGATCAAGAAGATCTATGAAATTTTCGTTAAAAAAATTAATAATTATAGTACAATTTCGAATTTTTAGAAATTTTATTGGTTTTTTCAAATTGGAATCATTTGTAAAGTTTGATTACAACAACGGCGGCCCGATAACGTCGCGGAATATTTTCTAAATTTGAATTACTCCGTCGGTATGCGTAATAGGTACTTCACTACGAATGTCGAAAATCTAAATTGACTAACAAATGTTTTTAGAATTTAATCTTCAAAGTATAAAGTGTCTTATCAAAGTTCAAAACATCTGACATTTTAGAAATATATTAAATTACTGTAAGTTTAGTGTTATGTTATATGTTTTAATTCGTCTTTAATTGTTGTTATATTTTACAAAAAAAGGGAGTATAATAAAAACTTGTTTTTTATGGGTTACTTTTTGTGTAGGTATTTTGCTTGACCTAATATTTCTGTATTTACTTAATATTCTTAGTTTTCTTTCTTCACTTCTATCCCGGATACTCATATTTCTTGTATATAATAACGAGATGATAAAAAGAATAATTAACACACTGTTGGAATGTCACGCACTGGTGATATTATGTCACTAATCACAACACAATCGAAGAATCGAGAACGGCCTATAACAATCTAAGGTTCGGGAAACGTCTAGAAACGTCTGGTTCAACCAACAAGCAACGAGAACCTTTTAGAAAGTACGAAAATACCAGCATTTTAGGGTATAAATACGGCGCCGGCCGCGGCAGAAGAGTTGTAGACAGTTCGTACAGTGCGAACTCGGCCGCGAATTAAGCGCAAAACGACGCCCAGTGTGGTCAGTCGTGAGGGAATCGAAGCGATAAATAAAGCGAATAATCGAGCGATGTACCTAATTGGCGAAATAAATCAGAGCGATAAATACTGCGAGCGAGAACTGGATGGAATGTTCTGGTGAATGTTAAAGACGTGTTACCCAGCGATAATAAGTGTTCATAAATGAGTGATATTGTGTAGATTAAAGAATAGCGTCAAATTTAATTCGTGTTAATTGACTTTGTACATTGAATAATTAATTAATAAATCGCTAAATAATTTCCATTGTTTTCATTCATTCCCCCCGCAGCCACGACACGTGACAATATTATGCAGGGGCGTGCAGTGATTAAATTGAAGCATGACTTCTACGTAAACATATATTTGAAAAAAAAATTGAAATAAAATATGTATTTCGTAATATTCCTATCACAATTATTATCATATTATTCAGATTTGAATATATAATAATATTCTGTCAGATAAATAAATAATTTAGTTTGTTTTTCTAAATATGTGTTTTCATAAAACTCATGTTTGTACACCCACTGAACACGCCTGGGAAACATCTTTTCATTTAAAAAAAAACAATCGCATTAGTATGTGTAAACCGTGTGTACGGGGCACATTGTTTCGTTGTGTTGGTGTTTATATCCCGCCCTCTTTTTCTCACTGCACGCCTCTGGTAAACACCAACACAACGATACAAGGTGCATCTAACATGTAGTGTCCCCTCACTCCCTACGTAGTCCTTTAGTCTTTTAAGTTTAGTATTTAGTTGCTTTCTCTTTCGAACCATCGAGTGTATTGCGATGACTACGTGTTAACTCAGTCACCGATAGAACGTCTCCAGGGACGGCTGCGTCACGCTGGTAAGTGTCGCCATTTTCGATGTAAGAATTACTTGTTAGTCGAATCGACTAAAAGCCATAACGTATAAAAAAAATAACAAAAGCCTTTTAGGGATAAACAAAAAATTATCAAGTGCGTTGTTGCATTAACATTGAGCGGTCATATAACTTTCCCTCTTTCTCGCACATATGGCAATCACGCCTACATTAACGTACTTTCGTACATCGAACCGAACTAGTTTAGGTTAGGATAGGTCAGGTCAAATAAATAACTAGGTTAGGTGAGGGCAAACAAAAATATTTCGAAAAATTTTTTCGCCCTATTTCTAATGCACTTTTCGTGACAAATTTTATTGGGGTATCCGCTGAATAAACATAGTATTCAATCTTAAAATAAATTAAGCTTTTTTAAATTACTATCAAACATGCGATAATCAAGCTGACATTTACATCCAGCAGATCGAGAAAATTGCTTTAAAACAGATCGCTATGTTTTCGACTGGGAAATGTAGATGTACGTGTCGTATATAGGATTTTAGATCATTACGTCATTAGTAGCGGATGCTTCGTGTAACGTCACATCCGCCGGAACCTCGGGGTGGCGTTTCTGAACTGCCGGATGTTAAGTCACGTAGCACAGGATAAATCATTGAAAATAAGGCTTACGGAGAGAGCAATTAATTTATAAATCTCAGCTTATAATAATGACAGAATGTCATTTAATTACGATTAAAAAATGTATACAACCAGTGAAAAATAATATGTTTATTAGTAAATCCTATGATTAAAATGAAAGAAATCAAATTATTTTTTTAACATACAGATTATTAACAATCACCCTGACAAGTCCTGGTGTGATATTAAAAACAATGTAAATTAGTGTCAACATTTTATGACAATTAGTGGGTTGAAATGTTATACAATAAAATTTTTATGGTAAAGAAATTAAAAACGAACAAATTAGAATCCACAATATATATTTTTTTAATATGTTCTAAAAACAGAATTGTGTACAGTGATCACTTAAGCCTGCCTTAAGATAGGTTGTAAGCCCTTTAATAAAGAGTTACATAATACTTTTCTATACAAATAGCTTCGTATCTATGAGACATATGTTATTTGTATTATTTAAATCAGAATTCATTTAATCGAGAATTATAAATATTGAAATAATCTGAAAAATTCACGACCTGGGACTGTAGACGAGTAATAATATTATAGGTTATTTTTTTTTATTTATTTATTTAATTTATGGTACAAATATAGTTCTTATATATAACATATCTTATGTATTTAAAAAATCTACTTTTTATAACTACATTGGTCTTCTATTTTTCAAATCGATTGACCACGTTTTGTAAAATTGTTTAAATAAAGTCATTTTAGTGGCATAAAAATATTGTTAAGAAATTCTAGAAACGAGAGGAGCTATACATTATCGAGGGGTACCGAAACATACATTTTAGAATGTTTTAGAAAGATTTGGAAGTCTGTGGAATACACGGGCATACACAAGAAGGTTCTCGAGATCGGGACCATATATAAACAGTGACAGCATTGCACGTCAAGTAAGTGTTAGAATAGACAAGCGATAGGTAAACGGCGAATACAGTCAAGATAAATTATAGAAGTCTCACAGACACAAGGGCTATGAATATGAGATATATATGCGTTCTTAGAACATACCTGCATATAAAAATATTGTCGAATAAAGTATTCTACAAAGGGATGGAATACTCTAGACTACGAACATTAAGTGTACCAGAGACGAGTGGATCTTTCCGGTGAAAATTAGTGCGAATTACGGAATAGTGTTCCAGCGAAGGTTTGTGTCTAGTTAATTTAATAAAAGTTTCAAATTACTTACAAATGTTCTATTTTGTTCCCCACCGCGGCGAACCCACGACAATAGGTAAAATTGAACATAGTGCTGTAATAAAGTTTATTTGTAACAATGAACCTGCAGACAAGTGTCCAGTTAAACTTTACGTGTATACCTTTCTTCTTAATATTTTGTATATAAATTATATAAAAAAAAAATTAAAAAATAAAACTCGTTACGTTGTAATTTTGTAATTTTGCAGGGTGACGTAATTTACCATCAAGATGTGCATAAAATATATTTCCCGGGGCGCTACCTACCCCCTGGAATTAGATACGCTATTAATATGATTCACGGCAAGGTGGGAGAAAGACAGAGAGAACCTTCTCGCTCAGGGGATGTTTTCTATAAAATGATGAACGAAAATTGCTTTATGCACCCTGTCTATTTTTCACCTAAATATGTAGATAAAACACAACGTTTATTTGTTTGTTTGTAAAACGTTGAAATAACGTTTTACAAACAAACAAATAAACGTCCTACTCTGACCTACCAGACAGAAGTACCTCTTTTCCCTTCCAACTTATCATACCAATAATTGGAAATCCTTTTCCATCCCACGCATATTGCTCAAATAATAATTACCTCTTGAATTCAATAGATATTTTTAATACTAAATATTAATAGTATCGTCATATGGTGAGGCAGATACTAGAAACTCGTCCACCTCCCTGACTATGTTCGTAATTTATTTTATGTTAAGATAAATTACGAACAATACGTTAAATGAATCTATAAAATTGTTTTGTGTCATTTTTATCAAATTGACTTATCTATAATTATGTCTTATCTGTGTCATCCTTTAACTGTGGGAGATATTCAACTATTTTTCTGTATTTTGTCTTACCAAGCGATTAAATCTCCTGTTGGATGAATAAAATAAAACAAAAGAAGCATGTTTTACCCACATTGAATAAAAGTTTTATGTGATATTGGCGTATTGTATGCAAACAAACATTTGTATCATATTTTATGTGTGTCATATGTGCCATCAATGTTAATGCACATTTTTGTCATGTTCCAGAATTAATTTGAGCCATTTTTCAGGCCAATATTCGCCGAGTCTGTTTTTCGAAAGACTCGTTCTAGTGAATTATACTACGCGATCACGCACACCCCAATCCCACCCCTACGCATGCGTAAATCCAAATCAATTCTGATATTTTTAAAAGTCGAGCTGGTCGTGCAAGGCGGCCAAGACCGGGTAGGTACTTGGATGCCACCTAAAAGTTGTTGACCCATTTATTTTTATTTTGATATGCATTTTTATTATTATTAATATTTTTGTTTTATTGGTCAAATAATGAACAAGGCAAAATGTAAGGCAAAGGTTTTTACCTAATTTCCTGTAGAGCCATGTGATGATTTAACATGACGATAGCCAAGGTCCGTTGAAGAATCAGTAAAAATAAAGATTTGTGGTTAATAAATTAATTGTTTATCAAAATTGATGTGATGTACGAATTAAATTGATATGTAAGCAATCTTTTAAAATTAATGATTTTTAAAATCCATTTTTGATAACAAAATATAGCTCAATTTCAACACATCTACTGTTTAAGTTGATGTATTATTAATGCTATAATTTTCGCAAATTTAAAATATAGCACATCTAATTTTTTATCATTGAAACGACACGATTGAGAAAATCAGACCAGAAAGTCCTGAGAACAACGAACCCAAAAAAAGAACAACCATCTGATAGACGTTCGTCAATTTATTTACATGGAATGTGGTCTGCCATGAGGGGTTAAAAAAAATCTAAATGAGTTAATCCAGGTATACATTATGTCGTTTTTTGATTAATATTTTTTTAATCACAGTTCTTGCCTGTATTTATTTAAATAGCATGTAACATTCCAAGTAAGGGTCACAGGTACGCAAATGTTTACAAAAACAAACCCAAATATAGAAATTGTGCATTTTTGAACATCAAGAATGACATAATTAAATCATAGAAAATTTAACATGCGTCTAGCGTGACAGCTTGTACAATTTCCGGTAGGCGGCGCCTGGTGGTATGAATAAGTAAACAATTATGATGGAATTTCAAATGAATAGAATCAATACGAAGGTTTTTAAACAAATATGTGTGGCACTCTTCAATGTTTCGTTTAATCGGATATTATAGGATGTAAATAAAATGATACAAGTATTGAAAATAATTGTTGATAGTGTGGGTATGAGTGTACACGATTAGTGATACAAAACTTTGTTTCGTTTATGTTTTGTAATAAAATACATTAAACGGAGACACGGTGACATTAAATTATCTATAGTATGGAACAATTAGTTGGTGAGTGCGTACGATATTTAAAGTACTACTAATGTACACGTACATTAAAACTACTTACAACTTTTTTTATTATAATTTTTTTCGATGTATAAAAACTGCATGAAAATGTACAAGAACTAAGGGCGAGTGGTCAATGGTGAGCCCATCGTCTAAGAGAGGGAGAACGAGAGAGAGAGAGAGAAAGAGATATATCTACTAACGCATAATATGTGCATGGTTATTTAGAAAACTGACTATAGTGACTGCCGGGAATAGGGTGAACGGTGCTTTGAATGCAATAATTTCTAATAGAAATATGTCTACCGAGGCAAAACTGGCGGTACATAATGGAGTTCTGGTACCGACACTAATGTATGGAAGTGAAGCCTGGAGCTGGCAGAAGAGGAACGAAAGTAGATTGAATGCAGTGGAGATGAGGTCCCTTAGACGTATGTGTGGTAAATCCATGTATGATAGAGTAAAGAATGAAGATATTAGGAATGAATGTAAAGCTGATCGTAGCATAATACAGAGAATAAAAATAGGGTCGCTCAGGTGGTTTGGGCATGTTGAGCGAATGAATGAGGAAAGAATGGTAAGAAAGATATATGATGCAAGTGTTGACGGCGCCAGAAAAAGAGGGCGACCGCGGAAGACGTGGCGTGACCAGATTAACCAAATACTGGAAGATGGTCCTGTTAGAAGTCTGAACAACCGTCGAGCTTGCATGCGAAGATGTATGAATGTAGACGAAGCGAAAGTTGTATGTCAGGACAGAAGAGTATGGCGCTCTATGCTCTCTGCCTACCCCCTCGGGGAAACGGCGTGATGGTAAGTAAGTAAGTAAGTAAGTAAATAAAATGATAAAGTATTGAGAATAATTTTTGATGGTGTAGGTATGAGTGTACACCATCAAAAACCATGATACAAAACTTTGTTTCGTTTATATTTTGTAGTAAATTCATTAAACGGAGACACGGTGACAATAAATTATCTATAGTGTATGGAACAGTTAGTTGGGGAGTGCGTACGATATTTAAAGTACTACTAATGTACACGGACATTAAAAATACTTACAACTTTTTTATTATAATTTTTTTCGATGAATAAAAATTGCATGAAGACGTACAAGAACTATGGGCGAGTGGTCGATAGTGAGCCCATCGTCTAAGAGAGGGAGAACGAGAGAGAGAGAGAGAGAGAGAGAGAGATATCTACTAACGCATAGTATGTGCATCGTTATTTAGAAAACATTATTAAGCTATAACTCATAATCAAAGCAGGACTATATTCCTGCTTTGATTATGAGTAAAAAATGTTGAAGCAAATATGACTTAATATCAATAGTTATGGAGATATGCGACATCTAATTTTGCATTTTTTTTCAATATTTCTGACTTATTTTTTGTAATACGTTGTAATATCATTACAATTAATTATATCGAATCAATTTATTTAACTTCTATCGAAACAAATGAAGTTTTCGTAATCGATATAACTTACTGTAATGATAATTCAACATTTTGTAAAATATAAGTCAGAAATTTAAAAAAAAAAATGCAAACTTATATGCAAACCTGCATAACTCCATAACCATTGATATTATTAGGTCATGGCTGCTTGAAAATTTTCGACTCATAATCAAGGCACGAATATAGTCCAGCGAGGTTGTTAACGTTTTCGACATAACCCCGTATGTTTTCCAAAATAATTTGAGTAAGTCAAACGGAGCATAAAAGTGCGCGAAAAGTAAGTATTTGTAGCTCAAAAGTAAATATGGACGTAATTATGCAGAAAGCAGCCAACCCAAAAAACATGGAACTGAGAAAATGGCTTCTAAAAATATTAATCTACAAAAACCTAATATGTCGATATTTAATGCATTATTGCATATTTTTTTGCGTAGGGCTTACTGTAAAGATATTTTTTATGGTTTTTAAATGTAATTATAAGAAAAAAACTTTTATTTATAGAGATATGACGCGTTTTACAGGTTGGTTTCTTTCTGCAAAATGTCAAAATGTACGAAAAACAGGACTCATTTTGTTCTATGTGGGTTGGATGTATTCTATGAAATAGGAGTGACATTATTAAATGTCAGTTATTTTATAGGTACTATGTGGCTTGGATTTATTCTACACCTATTTATTTTTATTTTTAAAATTACATTTAAGTATAAGCATGTTTGTTTAATCAGTTGTCATTTTTATTTCAATATTTATTTTGTATAAAAAAGTCTTGTTTGTCTTAGTCGTGGTTATTAAATTAATATGTTTTAAGAATGATTGAACAAATATCGTCCCTTTAGAGGTAAAATTCACTAATATTGATGTGGGTTAGAAAAATTTGAATTTACAAAAAACTATAGCATAAAGAGCATGTACGATTTCAGCATATAAAGATATCGTAGGAAGCTGTCCAAACCCGTATATAACTCATTTTTAGAATTTTGTGGGTTGGCTGCTTTCTGCATAACTACGTTCATATAATCATACACTTAGTAACGAGTCTTTTTGAAACGCCAAGGATCGTTGAGTATCGAGTGATTATATTTCGTTAACTTTGGAACCCACACATTTCTATACTTGTGCAACAGTTTTTAATATCTTCTTTGCTCTTCTAAATTGTTAATTTGTAATATAACTTTTGATATTATTTTTTACAGTCATTAAAAGTAATTATGTTAAGTTTCAAAAAGTGTATTCTATATATAATAACCAGTTATTCCCCTAAATGTCATAAAAAGGCTTTACATTGCACCTTTATATCGTACGAGGTTATCCATCAGGGTTAAAAAGACCTGTCGATAATTTGTATATAATATTAAAAAATATAAATAAAATAAATGGCTGCATATACGGTGGACAGAGAGAAAATATATTTATTTTTTATATTATGAAGCTGTAATTTTATAAAAAAATCGTAGATATATGGTTTTCAAAACAAATTAGACGAATCAATTAGAATAGTAGATAACCAGAAAATATTTGGCCATTGAAAAATTATATTTTCTTTATATATTATATTTCTAATTAATTAATTTAATTTGTTTTTTTTCAATTGGTTGAGCAACTTTGTAGATTTATATTTAAAAAAAAAGATTTCACCGTTTCCCCGGGTTTCCACACCGTTCTATCCTCTCTAGGCAGAGAGGATAGAACGCCATATTCTTCCATCTTGGCACACTACTTTTGCTTCGGATACATTCGTACATCTTCTCATGCAAGCTCTACGGTTGTTGAGGGTTTTAACAGGGCCATCCTCCAATATTTGTAGTATTTGATCATGCCAGGTCTTTTGCGGACGCCCTCTATTCCTGTTGCCTTTACACTCCCCCCATATATTTTCTTCTTGGTTTATAAATTTCAAAAGATCTTGAATGAATTATGTCTTTTGTTTTTATAAATTATTTGAAAAATAATTTTTTATTATTGCTGAGGTTCTTGATTACACAAAATTATTGAAAAATGAGTATTTAAATTTAATTGATTATTAATAATATTTTGTTTACTTTTACATGCTTTACTAATTTCTAAATTAAACATGTAAATAATAAATATAAGTAGATACAGACAAATAATAAAATCTTTTTTTTTAATTTAATTTGTTTTAAAAATATTTAGTTGTTTAGTTACATGAACTGATTAAAATTTCATGAAGATGCTCTGTGGGATTCAGGTGAAAAAATATTTTTTATGTAATTTTACTTCTCGTATAATATTTTATAAAAATATATATGTAACCTACCTTTCATCAGCCAATGCTATTTCCCAAGTGACAAGCGCGTGAAATAAAGGAAGAAATACAATATTTGATAGGAAACTCACTAAGCGAAACAGCTGCGCCAAAAGCAAGCCTGCGTTTGTTTGAGAGGCTTAACAAACGACAAACACAAATAAGCAATTACGGAAACAATAAAGTCCATCCTAAATAATATGCCGGGTTATCGAGATATATTATTAGAATTGACGTTTTCATTAAGACATTTCGATTTTATGTCGTTTACACGTTTAGATATCTCGATTGCCTTAATTAACCTACATAAAACTTGAAATATTTAAATGAAGTCCGCGACAAACGTCTTGGTGCTGGACCCCACAACGAGTTATAAACTAATAAAGTATATAAAATAAAAGATGATATATGATATACCTACCTGTCGCATCCATATTCAGTATTGATATTCAGTGTTAGTATAACTCACACGTGTTGACAAATACTATTAATCGACTGACAAAAATTTAATTCGTATTAGTAATTAATTAAATGGACAATTTTTGAAGGGGGTGCAATATTTATGTTAAAATATTTTTGCTAAAAGTAAGTACACAAAAAATTACATAATTTAATTGGAACTTGAATTTTAAGAAGAGATTTTGAAGGAAAATACTAAGATATGGGTTAGAAAGAACTTTTATTAAAATTTCTTGATAAGAAATTTTTGGGGCTGTCTAACTTTATTACGTGAGGAAAATATTTTAGAAGAGATGGTGGATACCATCTGAATTGAAATTCGCTTATCCAACTTCGGTAGGTACCAACTTTCCATGTGTCTAATAATAAATTAATTCGATTCTAGAAGATATGGGTATCTATCTACCACGGAATAGAAGATATAGGTATCTATCTACCATGAAATAGAAGATATAGGTATCTATCTACCACTAAATAGAAGATATTTACCATGGAATAGTATCGTATATAGGTATCTATTTAGTAGATCTATTTATCTATACACACACGATAGGCCAGAATGCAGAGTCAATACTTAGATGATTTAAAGGTTAAGGTGTTATTTTGTACTGAAAATTATGCTTTTAAGTCGTACCTTAACCTTTAAATCATCTAAGTATTGACTCTGAATTCGGGCCATAGAAGTATCAATCTAAAGTATAAAATATGCACTGAGTGGAACTTAAGTACATAGTTCCTTAAGATGACGTATTTTTTTACAATTTTGTTCCAAACCGACTCTCTTAAGTGAAAAGTTCTTCTATAATGAAGCACGACTAATTGAATAAGACATTATACTTTTTAAGAGTATTTACTTTGACCTTTGTATAATTGTTTCAAAATATACAAGCTCGTAGTAATTCTTCAAACAAGGCCGACGTATCGACACCAAACCAGTTTATGTCTATTTATTCTGGTAGTCTATGGTATCATTATTGATTAGTTTTGAACTAATTAAATGTTAATATTAAAAGTGAGATTTTTTCACATTTTTTAAGAGAAAAAGTTTCGTAATAAATAAATGTTATCCGTATTCGCAACGCTTTTCCGCGCTGCGTTTGAGCCACTTGAGGCAGATAGACAAGTGCCTCCCGTGATGGAGCCCTCTTTGTCTGTAATTTACGAGAGAGCTTTTCAGAACAACGTAGTTTGTGTTACAGTTTTGTGGTTTTACATTTTTGTTAGCATTTTAGTAAATTGAATACAAGCCGAGGCACGGTTATAAAATTGACGTGAAGGAATGAGGGAGTAGGGAAGAAGATAACAGAGTGGGAGCCGGCGACAGCCAGACTTACGCTATAGTATCAAACTTGTAGTAAGGAGGTTTGGATATTATGACATTTGTGTTGGGGGAATTTTGGCAGATAACAGGTAACATAGGTACAAAAAGTGAGTACATAAAACATAAAAATTACAAACCAGATTTAACACTTTTGACACGTACACTCATATAAATCATTGCCGGACACTTTTCGCTGGACATTACTTTCGTCAGACGCTTTGAAGCTCTATAAATCATCCTGTCACTTACGTTATAGTAAAAAATCTGAATTTATTTATTTTATTGGGGCCACTATTAGACATTATTACCCGAAACCTTAAATTTTCATGTCTTACTCGCACGTATTTTTGTTCCTGTATTACCTGTTGTCTGCCAAAATCAAAAGAAAAGGAGGTTTGTATTTGATTACTTTGTGTATTTAAGTTTTTATGAACTTACAGTGTTTCTAAATTATTTTATTTTAGTCCGTATGTTTGTTTATGTAGGATGTGGGTATGCATTGTTGAATCTATGGTTGTTTTCTATAATATGATTAGCATCTTCCGAAAAGTTATTGTTCGTAAGATATTTTTTATGTCTCATACTTGCAGTTTGTGTGCAATCCCAAATAAAGGTAGTGGAAAAAAATAAAAGTGAATTTATTCATACTTATTTAAAATAGATTTCCACAAGGTGAAAGCCTCCACATCCGATTTATTAATCTCAGAGTATTCATGCCTGAATTTCATTCTATAATAATCTCATAAGAAAATATTATATAATTTTTTTTAAACCACACTTATTTTTAAATTTAGGTATTAAAAAGTAAAAAATAAATTATCGGCTTAAAATTTTTTGCCTCACTCTTCAAATAAAAGCTAGGGCGTTTACGGTATTGATTTAAATCAGAGAATTCTTTTGTTGATGGAGGGATTTAAATATAAGCGTAGGTTTTTTTATAAAAAAAAAACATGTAATATAATTTTATACTTTTGTCTTAATATTATCCAGCGTACAAAATCACTTCGCTAGGAAATTAGCACCATCTTTGGTGAGCTCTTTATCTAATTTCCCATATAAAGTTTTGATTAATTAATTATGATGAATTATTTGATTAATTAGTAAATGTGATAACTGAATCGTGTATTGTCATAGAGAATACGTCATTGTGTAAAATTTCAGCTCGATTGTACATTGGGAAGCGTAGAAATATCGATTATAAGATTCCGTCCGAACAAACAGTTCAATATATAAGCGTAATAAAAAATATGTATCGAAAAAATGACATAACACATTCGTCATACATCTTATCTTGAGGTCTTTATGTATTATTCACTTGCGACAAATCACTTATAAACTTCAAACTTACGTTTTGAAACTTTTGAAAATGAAAATGGAAAATTCACATGGATGAATAATACTCACATATTCAAAACTTTACGGTAGCATCCTGAAAAATTGAACTGAAATAATACATACCTACATAAAACGTTTGTCCCTACTTTCTAAAAATGAATATTAATTTTTTCTTTGCTCCCAGTGAATTGTACACATAAGACACGCACGCGATGTTTACCATACTTCTATTGATAGAACATTTAATCCCTTTATGTGAATCTGAAGGGAATATTTATTTTGTCGCAGATATCGCCAAAATGATTTATAAAACGTTTAAAATGGAATAGATGCAAAGACCAAAATATAAACTAAAAAACAAGAATTACAAAGAATGCCACATTCCTTCCTTGTAAAGCCACAGATGTCGCCCTCGGGCGCACTAATCACAATTACTGACAAACAACGCAAATATTTTTGACCTGACCCAAACAGGTCGCTCGAACATAATGCGTTCATCCATGGAAAATTTATTTTTGTCATCCATTACGATCACGAACAAATCTCGTAAAGTTTCCTTTCTTCACAGTATTTGAATACATACTTATCAATATATAAAAATATTGTCAGTCCCTTTTAGCCTTTGTTTCATAAGAAAGTCGAACAAATAACATTGTCACAACAAACTAAAAATATTTCATGTTTATCATTGATGTCGTAAATAACAAGGTTTATTCAACTTTAGTATGTTGTCTTGTAGTAACATAAAATGTTTTTATGGAGACATCCAGTATAATATAATATGGTAACTAGATATTGATTTTAACTGTTTATTTCTATATAATTTAACGTACGTTGCCGCGAACCACCATCAACATTCATTCCTTATCTAAGCTACAGACAATAAACCGATGAAATGATACCAGCCACCGTAAAATCCAACCATTATTGTCTTTCTCCGCTACCATTATTGAAAATCAATAGTGGAATGAAAAAGGCATGGACGAGAATAGAACTGTGTGTTGGTAGGCTGTGGTGCCCGGTGCCTGCTTCACCTGTGTAAGGGCGGTGGGTGGAAGACATCCCCTATGGAGCGATGGTGAATTTTTCATTATTCGACCAAGTGGCAGAATAATTGCCTCCGCGCGAAATTCAAACGATTAATTTTCTTATAAGCGTTCATATACCTAATTAATAATGAAGCGACTCTCGTAATTTATTTATTAAATTTTTGTATACATATTTATTATTTTTTATAAATATGTATACAAAATTATACATTATAAATATGCATATAAATGTATACAAAATTATATATATAGTTTGGTGTTGCATTTTGGTATTTCAAAATTGTTTGAACATCTAAAGGATGTGCTTGTTTCAATTTTTGTACAAATATTTTCTTTAGTTATTTGTATAAATGATATTTTTTGTAAATATTTTCTACTTTTGAAAATGGGAATTTCGTTAAGAGTGATTGTAATTGATATAAATTAACTTTGTTAAGACCGCTTATTTATTGAAAAAATTCAACATGTTTCGAAGCCAATGGCTTCTTCGTCAGGATCAAAATATTATTATTATTATCCTGACGAAGAAGCCATTGGCTTCGAAACATGTTGAATTTTTTCAATAAATAAGTGGTTTTAACAAAGTTAATTTATATCAATTATAATTATGCTACCACAAAATAAATTTGCTACACTTGAAGAAGAAGAGTGATTGTGTTGAAAAGGTTGTTTTTTTTTATTTATTTTTATTTTGATGATCGTTCTCTGTATTACGGGGGTAATACAGAGAACGATTACGGGGGTAATACGGTATTATGGGGGTTCATTATGTTATCGTATGCCCCTCCCCACCCAATAATGCCATACTGCAGGAGAGAGTGGACAGTATCACGCGAAATACACCCTTTTTAAGTTGTTTACACTTAAAATGTTTCTTAACCTTATGAATAAATATATGCATTCTCTCACCCTTTTGACAAATTCGTAAATGTGGCTGATGTTAGAATTATGTTGATGACGCTCCACAACACTCTCGAACTAACTGGACTATTCTCGTGAAATCTCGAAACATCGAAAAAACAATTACCCATATAAAGGAACCGCGATCAGTGTGTCAGAATTGTTGACAGCGAGCTAAACGCCATAGAAATCCACAAGCGAAATCGTGCGGCGTGTGTTGCCAGCGCGTGTGTGACCAAGCAGCATACATTCGGCGCAAGTAAGTACCTAGCGACAAGCGAGAAGTTTTGCGAGCCTAAGCGGTTTAAGTAACGTGAAACAGTAGATATATGAGAGTAGTTATTCAGGAGTATAAAAAATATTCAAGAACAAACTTAGATAATTAGCGTGAGAAATAGTCTGGAAACATTTAGCCAACGTGAATTCAAGAACAGTGCTCCGATTTATTCGTGTCCAGTGACTTTACATAATAAGTGTTTTCATTTGCTTCCCACAGCCACGTATTAATATTAGAGCGGCGAGTTTATTGCCAGTTTGGAATTTCTTCCAACCAACCATACAATTTAGTAAAACAATTTATTTATAATAATATATTCCGGTTACTAGCTACATAAACTAGCTAGGTACATAATAACGGGACAAGTGGGAGATGGATAGGGACAGGGAAGGGTTAAACTAGGTTTCTGGGAAAGGTCAAATTGCTTTAGTGTACTTAAAGGTTAAATTATTCTAGTGAGCATGACACTGGACTAGGAGATTTCTCACACCGGAGGTTTTGAGTTCGATTCCCGGTGAGATCACGGCACATCTACGATATTTTCTCAAGCTGGGGTGCTTTTGTGATATATTTCTCTAGTAATTGGTCGTTGCAGACCGTTGCAGCGTTAAAAATAAATGTTTATGTATTGTTGCACGCTTTTATTCAGCTTCACTTGTCTGTCAGCGGCCATAAACCTTGTAATCACTTCCCGACCAACATTCACTCTGAAATTTGGCTTAGAGACATATTCCGGATATTAGTGACCCGGTGGCCAGTGGTTCGAGCCCCATTCTAGCACACCAGCAAGTCAGTGATATTTTCATAGCAAAAGGGTTTACCTTATTTTGAAAACAATAAGAATACTGATGCGACACGCATTCTGTGTTCGCATCTTTATTTTTTTAAAGATAAAAAAATAAATAATTATTCATTTTTTTACACGATCAGTTAATCTAAGTAATCAAATTTTAAATATTTTTAATCACGGAATACGTGTCACATCAACTTTTTAAACTATTAAAAATATGACATACTTTATAGGTTTAAAATAAAGCTTGAAGCCGTGACTATTGGAACACTATGCGAGTGTGGTTTGGTCTAGTGATCAAATGGACGAATGAATAGGGTGAACCTCATTCCCGGAGACCATAAAATTAGTCTTATTTTCGTAGCATAAGTGCTTAACTGAATTTTAAAATAGTAAGAATATTGATCTAGCATGTATACCACGAAAGCGTTTTTTTTAATCTTATCAACTGAATTGTGAAGCCAATTTCGTCATTCATTTAAAGATGTGAGACCGATTTAAATATAAAAAATGGATGAATTTGTTGTTTTATTTTCTTAAAGGCACTTTCGAATGTATGTACTTATTTATCATATTTTTAAATTTATTATATAATTAGTTTCTCATATTTATACAGGTATGTACATATATTTATAATTTTACTAAATAAAAGTATTTTATTTGGAGACACGCATCAAGTTTCTTGGAAATAATGATTGATAAATTAGAACTAAGTAGACAAATTTACAATATTTATAACTTAATAAAATATTTATAAAATAAAATAAAAATTTAAATTATATAATTGATTTTGGCGTAATACATGAGATAAACAACAACAATCCATAAAAATTATGTTAATTTTACGTTAACAGGTTTATCAGTATAAAAATCCTTGATTGTATCGGTAATAAATGATTTTTGCGTCAAAATCCTTTCGCAACCGGTTAGACATATTTTTTTATAATAATAATTAATACAAAAATAATATTAAAAAATGGTAATTAAATGTAGGGATAAGCTTTCTTCATACAAGTGAACATTCGAAAACTCTAAGACCGGCCCAAACTACAGGGATTTTTTGCCGTTTGCTATGAAAAATTTGCTTCGAGAGTTGAGTTACGTGGTGTGTTATAGATAAAAAGTTTATAAAAAAAAAATTCTTTGTGTGTGCACAGCATTGTCAAAATACAAGTTTATTCCTCAAAATTATGAATTTTCGTTAGTGTGCTGAGTTTAAATATAGTTACATGTTAGTAAAAAAGGTAGGACATCAACTTGCTGATGTCCTAGAATGGGGCTCGAACCACCGACCACTGGATCGCTAGCGAGAGTCATAACCACTTCACTAACAAGCTACTCAATTTTTTCTAATCGTCATTTCCGAGATGAAATTTTCAGATCAAATAATAATCATCATTTTGGAAGAACTTGAATCTTGTCAAAATGATCTGCCTAACGCAAGCAAAAGTGCTCAGTTAAAATATTTATATAAAGAAAATCCACGCCTGGCTTTGCACGCCAGACAATATATTATGGCGTGCACTTAGAATTGGTCTCCTAGGGCAATTTATGTCTTCAAAACGGAGGACTTCAAGATTTAGAGGAGAAGAAAAGAAGTAAATAACAAAGAAAACAAATTTAATTAAAAGTGTGTATGGTGTTTAAAAGTATATCAGAGTTACGGGGAAATCTTCATCCAGCAGTGAATTTATAATGGCTTCTATGATAATGATAACTTTTTATTACACAGGCATAAAACGAAATCATTAAAAATAACAGGCACAGAACCATTTAATTTTAATTAGACGGAATTAAAAATCTTTTC
The DNA here is from genome assembly GCA_016648135.1 of Agrypnia vestita. Taxonomy (NCBI): domain Eukaryota; kingdom Metazoa; phylum Arthropoda; class Insecta; order Trichoptera; family Phryganeidae; genus Agrypnia; species Agrypnia vestita. Next base: position 24,041 of record JADDOH010007652.1, read on the forward strand.
ACCCCAATTGTAACTAATTCTACAATATATCTTTTAAAAGTTTTCAAGTAAATGAAGATTAACAGAATAAGGTTCATTTAGGATGATGCAAGATATGTTATTCTTTGATTTCTTATTTCTTTTATATTACAAGTATTATATTCATGAACATTAACATATTTAATACATGGAACGTATAGGTTTATATGAAAAAGATAATTTATTATATCTTTAAAAGTTTATTTATTTAATTTTTTTTAAAAAGTTTAAAAATGCATATAATAATAAATGGAAATGCATTTCTTTAATATAAACGTAAAATATTTAAAAGGTCAACAAACAGGTCAAAGGTATAAATCTAAAATAAAACCCATTAGTAATAATAACATAATTACAGTTTGATTAACTTTAAAAATAGTAAATTATGATTGTTGTAATTGTCAATAAATATTTAATAGTGTTTTTGGAAAATCAATGTAAAAATGTTTAATTTTAACATGTAATATTATTTAATTTATTCAGCATTAATTAATCGTTATAAATGCAAATAGATTGATTTAAATTCTCAAAGGTTTTTTATCGCAACGACTAATTGAAACTGGTAGACCTCTTTCCATTTAAAAAAGACAATCGAATAAGTATGTGTAAGCCATGTGTACGAGACACATTGTTTCGTTGTGTTGGTATTTATACCCGTAAACACCAACACAACGAAACAATGTGCGTCGTACGTATGGCTTACACATACTCATTCGATTATCTTTCTTAAAGGGAAAGACCTATACAAAGAGATGGAAAGAAAGCGCAGTGAATAGACGACAGAAGTTACCGAAATGGTATAGAATAGGATCAGGTGCCTGGTTCATACAATAAGTCATTTCTCGAGAAAAACACGTCTTTTTTAATACTCTTTATACCCAATTTAACCAACCATCACAACCTTACTCATATTTTACGCATTTTATAGTTTAAAACTTTTTTTTGGAACGCGTAGGCCTCTTTCCATTTAAGAAAGACAATCGAATTAGTATATGTAAGTCGTGCATACCAGGTACATTGTTTCGTTGTGTTGGTGTTTATACCCGTGAATACCAAAATAATGAAACAATGTGCATCGTACGTACGGCTTACGCACTAATTCGATTGTCTTTCTTAAATGGAAAGACCCTTACATGTCGTTGAACATTTTAACAATATTTCAGTTCAAGAAACGTTTCTTTCGACATCCTCCAATATCTGGTTTAACTGGTTATGGCTTTCGCGGATACCCTCTGTTCCTGATACCTTTAACAATCACCTCATATATTTTTCTACAATCTTCTCTTTACTCATACATCTCGAACGCCCTTACAAACCCAGTGATCCTTTCCTAATTTTTTAGATAATACAATAAAAAGGTGAAAATTTGGTCCTAATCTGTTCATTCTTCACACTATCGCGTAAAGAGTTTCCATACATTCAGTGAGCGGCCATATTTTCGCTGGCTTCCGTCTATCTTTGATTCTTTTACCGACTTGAAAATAACCGAAGAACCATATAGTTCTGACAGAGAACATGGTCGAAATTGGCTTCGAAGTTTAACGACACAAATTGTGTAAGAAAGTGCTAGAATAATGGTAGTGGAAGTTAAGGCGTCGTTAAGTCACTGGACCGATGACACAAAACGAATTGCAGGAAGCAGCCGAGATCGCAAGAAGCAACGATCATTAAAAGAAAGCTTTATCCAATGGTGAACGAGCGTACAATGAAAGAGAAGAGAAATAATCGCGAGCCCAGAACTGTTAGAAAATCCTACAAATACATTTTATATTTTTTTTTATATTAAATTGCAATACTACCTATAGGCGAAGTAAATAAATTCTTATGTAAGTAAAACGACCGTTATGAACTTGTATGGTTTCTGATACAATTACTCGTCGCTCTATGTAGTATTTGTACGGCTGAGAGGACAAACGTTGCATGTCCGCTTCGAATTCTATTTCCTGACGAACCCGTTTACACAGATGTAGTAAATTGGCAATGATTTATTAGTCATTAGACTTAGCCTGAAATGAACATAGATAATTTTACAAAAGGTGCATGAATCCGGGAATTTATGAGTAATATATTTATTTACATAGGCATTTAAAAGGGCTTGTTTTTGGAGCCAACATTAAAAAAAATTAATGTAATACTTCTCAAAATAATTTATAAGCAGTACTTTATTATGTAAGTATCCTTACATGAAAATGATGTAAAAGGTTCGCCAAAAATGAACATAAGAATTACTTCGTGACTGGCTAAGTGGGAACCATGTAATAATAATTTTATCGATATTTATAGACCGCTATAAGAAAATGAAACTAAATTTCCACATTAGACTACTTTTCATATTTATGAAATATTATGATCGAATAATATAAATTAAATATATTTTAGTCTGAAATAAATTAAGAATAAAGTATATGAAAAAGATGCGATCATCAACACTGATGATGGACCCTGCAATGGTATCCGAAGCGTCGGCCAGAATGGTTTTGTAAAAACGGCGTTATACCCCAGAAAATACAAACCAGAAAATTCTGAACGGCCGTGAAAACCTAAGAATATTTTTAAATAAAATATTAAGGCTAAAGTAGACTGAGTGCGGTAGAAATGCGGTAGCTTAGACGTATGTGTGGAAAATCTTTGTACGATAGAGTAGAAAATGATCTAATTAGAATTGAATGTAACGTTGCGTAATAGATATAATAAAGAAAGGATCGTTGAGCTAGTTTGACCACGTGTAACAGATAAGTAAGGAAAGGGCGGTAAATAAAATTTGTGAGGCGAGTGTTGAAGGCAGCAGAAATAGAGAGCATCCGCGGAAGACCTGGCACGACCATATAAATCAAATAATGGAGGATAGCCGTGTTAGAAACTTCAACGACCAAAGATGTTGTGGGTATGTTTATTTTATAACTAAATTAACTCTTAAATATTTGTACGGCTAAATGTAAAAATACAAACAAATAATAAATTGTAACATGACAACACTTTTATGAAAAATAATGATGATAAAATTATGATTGTGCATAGATACAGGATGTATAGAGTGATATTATTTTACTGATTCTAGACTGAAAACTTATTTTAAAACTTGTTGTACAGTGTTATAAAAGTATATGTTACACTTAAACATATTTTTAATAAATAAAAATGTAAAATCCAAAGCCTAATGTCAAATTTTTTTTTTAAATGTCAAAAATATATTTTTACTGTAAATGCTTTATAAATACTAGAAGACATTATGAGATAGACATTATTAAATTATATATAAGAATTATTATGATAACTTTTCTAAATAATTAGCTTAATATTATTTATATTATTATGTCATTTAAATTTGAGTTATTCCAGAAGTACGATATATTTATTTGCATAAGCTGAATAATGATTACTTTAAAAGTGATTTAATTAATTATTCATCTAGAATGTTGAGGTCATACAATAAAATGTAAAGTAGCCATAACGTCTTCATTGACATATTCTATGACAGTTTCCACGAATATAAGGGAACTATTACCAAACTTGCGAAATTAGCTGTGTAGTCTCTTTATTCAACGTGACTCTATAAAATCACTTTTTTCTGTTTTTTCTTGTATGTTAGCCGTGTTCACATTTAAGTGATGAAAAGCATTTAAACTAATTGAATTATAACTGTATTATATATATCACGTTGTGTGTTTTTCATTGTTTGTGAACCATTAAAATAAATAAATAGTAGTGTGCAAAAATTAATATCGATGGTGGAAAGGAAAAAATGACCAAGCGACAATTTGGCCGAAATTTTGTTATATATGTAGTTGAGTTATTCACAAACAATGAAAAACACACATCGAGTTATATATATAACTCGATTTCGGCCAAATTGTCGTTTGGTCATTTTTTTCCTTTCTACCGTCGATATTATTAAAATAAACCCGACAACAATCTTAATTAATTTATTCGGTGTATTCCCGTGTAACATTTACTTTCCTCAAAAAAAGACACCCTGTACCAATTTTTCTCTATTCTCAATTTGCTATTTCCTATTTTCCAAACAATATCCTATTATCCAAACGATTCCCTATTTCCGAAACAAAAAGCTCCAATATTTTCCTAAGGTGACATTATTTAAAATTATTTAAGAATTTAAGAACGAGATTTAAATAAAATATTATAGTTTAATAAATTGTGTTTTAGTATTTAAAAAAAAATTGCAGCTTCAAAAATTTACAAATAAATAGCAAGTATCTATTTTTTTGTCTATACATATAAAGACGATCTATTTTGACATGTTTAATAATAAAAGGACATAAAATATTATATTGTATTTATTTTGTAATTTATGATCAATTAAAAAGTTAGTGTTGGACCATGCCCACCTCACTAGAAAAATCTGTGTCGAGACTAGACATATGTAATATACAAAGGTTATCGTGATATATATGATACGAACTAATCCTATGAATTTACACAAAAATTCTCAATGCAGTTACTATACTACACATTATATAATATGTGAATTATTAGTTTAAATTGAAGTGTGAGATTGCTATAATAAACAGTGAAAAATCTAAGATTTTTGAATGATCACCTAAAAAGCTTCGACGGTATTCTAGAAAATTCTACGCAATTTCACCACAGTCTCTACTATGATTCATTATGAAAGAACCACTACTTCGACTAATGTTTCAAATACGTGATTTAGTTTAGTTAAATACACGCCTAAAATGCCAGCAGTGTTCGGTGTATCCATCATGGATGAAGCTCATTTGAACACGTCTGCGAAAGCGACTGCTCTCGTGCCTATTGTTTTGCGAGGAAGGTGTTTACGTGGAGCGCACTTACCTGACAGGCGTGACAAAGGAAGCGACGGCGGCAGTAGCCAACGCTAGAAACGAGGGTGTTGGTTTTTACTTGGAGTAGCACAAGTTAAATGGACACACGTACTTGCGCCTGGATGTAGGCAGTCGGACTGGCGCGCGCCTCGGAGGGTTGCCGACACAGGCGCAGGGCTGCGCGGCGGCCCGAATTAAAGAGGGAGGGGGTGGGGTGCGGACGGCGTACGGCATATTATTATGCACACGTCACGTTCTTGTTTTCATTTATATGAATAATTGTGCGGATTATGCGTATGATTAAAACGAACTATGAAAATAATAACACTACGCAGCATTATCGCGGAATTAGTCTAATAAAATATAGCGCCACTCAATTGTAGCGATATTCATGAATAATTTTGGATTACGAATGCGAATAGCTAGTGAGGCAACTCCGGATCGCATTCTCGCGATAAATTTTCATACATAACACCACCTATCTTTTAAACAGTTGCTTATAATAAAATTTAATTATATAAATAATAAAAAAATGATAACTTATTAAATATAGTGCAAAGAAGGAAATACTTAGATGCATAATACAAAACTTAGAGAAAATATTTAAATGTAAGACAGTCAAGGCAAATAACATAAAATTTAAGCATTTACATGTAGCACAGTACGTGTGCGTTATTTCTAAGAACATAAATGGTATTTATACCAAACAAATCAACAAAATAATTAAATTCATTTCTAACCTTATGTAATCTCTGTATCAGTGAGTTGTTCATTATTAAAGGGGAAAACATCTTCATGAAATGGGGCATGATATTTCGTGCCATAACGGCAGGATAAACGACAATTAATCATGTTCGCCAAACTAAGGTTATCTACATTTTCCTAAAGTAATCATTATTTTCAATGAAAATAGAGTATCACAAACTAAAAAATAACACAAATATGAGAATACAGGGGTATTTTTAAACCGGTAAAGACATTCAACACTACCAGATGCTATAGACGTACCACTATAACTAGACGTGCGAGGGAGGGCGTTCCTATCGCGTAACAGAAGTTGTCAGGGTGTAATTTATTACACAATACATAATGAACAGAATGTCCGGTGACCGGTGTCGTATTAAATACAGAAATTTGGTCGGGCAGCACTAAAGAAACCGTGCAGTAATGGCGGCCGTTCTATCTGTCAAACTGTCAGACGGTAATATCGGTCCAGTATTCGCTTTTTCAGCTTCGCAAAACTTTAATACTTCATTTGCAATTGTTCTTGCACCATCCCGGACTGTTTAGGATGTTTTGGACATAATTATTCAGTGTATGTTGGTAATCAAGATGACACAGCTCGCGCTCAAAGACGAGAATGAACTGAATGACAGGGCGAGGGGTTACCGCCGGGTGCGGGCGGGGCGGATTTTAGTTCAAAATTCGCCGCACGCCAAGTTACGTTGGGCAAGCAATATGTGGTGCTGCCACCAAATCTTTGGCACACAAACAACACGGCACTGTCATGTTAGTTATGGCGTATCACTTTATCATAGTAAATGTTTAACCTAACCCGGTGGTTTGTGATCTCAGTGTTATTTTGTGGAATCGAAACACGGATATTAAAGAAATGATAATGCAACTGAAAAAATTTGATATATAGATCTACCAGAAGTAGGAATTTTCAAAATAAACTGGATGGAACTGGTTATAAACGAAGATGTTAAGGTTCACGTTAATAAAGAAAAGAATACTTAAAACAATAAAAATCTGAAACCTTCAGTATCTCGGATATGCAATGAGACATCCAGAAACAAATATTTCAGATCTTTCATCTATAGATACGTGTAATGATTTGTAATATATTTTTTAATACACATTACTGCGCTGTACGTTATATTTTTAATTTTTATACTCATATTTTAATGCTTATACCTGATACTTTCACTGCTTATACCTTTTATTGCTTATACATGTACTTTATTGTTTTATGTATATACTTCTTGAATTTTATGTAATATTTTTTTAATATTTAATAGTATATTATAACACGTGCTAGGAATTTATAATTTTATATCTTATATGTACTGCTTATACCTGATGCTGTGTTATATACTTCTTTCTATATTATAAATTTTTTATGTAAAAGCCTATTATGGGCTTAAACAAATAAATAAATATTGTCACGTGTCGTGGCTGCAGGAGGAATTAATGAAAATGCTGGGATTTAATAACGCATTTTTTTGCTTATTGAATAATTAATTATTCAAACATACAAGGTCACTTATCACTATTGAATGTAACGCTATTCCGTAAATTAAACTGTTTCGCAAATTTATCACTCGTAAATAGGCACTTTATATTCGCTTTAACACCTTATTCACTATTCGCAAGAATATTCCATTCAATTTCCGCACTTATTAATTTCGCTTCGGTTTATTTCGCTACGTAAGAACTTTCCAGAATATTCGCCGTCGAATTACGGCTCGCCTGGCCCTCCTGGCAACTCGCGACTCGCGGCTACCTTCGCTTCTATTATCGCTGTCAAACGCGCGCGCCCAAAATAATTGACTCGTCATTACTCCTGTGTGCCGTATTTATATTCGCTAATGCTGACATCGAAATTCCGAGACGTTTCCCGCGTTTTAGAGAAGCTCCTCGCGGTTTCAGACTTTTGGAGATGTGTCTCAATGTTTATCGTAAGCCGTATATTATGCTAGGCCGTTCTGGAATCTTCGGTAGTATTGTAATCATTTCAAAAAACTGTCACTTGAGATGAGTGCTTGATTCTTTTTAGCCTCGTTACAATATTATAAAGCAAGGAAAGATTTCTGGAGACTGGGGCTATGGAAGAAGGAGGATACCATGACTGGAGAAACTAAGGCAATGCCAGTTTACTGTACTCTGGGACGCAGTAAGCGAATTGATGATAGCTATAATTATTATGGCTATAGCCAATAGCCAATATGAAAGTCAACGCTTGTTGAACGGACAAGACATGAAAAGAAGAAGGCATGAACTTCTAATATTTACATTTTACGTGGTTTTATATGTATATTTTTATATTTAATTAAATAAATCGACATCGATAGCTCAATGCATTTTATATGAGATTATCACCTTTAAATGAAATACCTCCAGTATTTAGGAAATAATAAGTTAAAAATTCTGTTAAAATAATTGTACATCAGTTAAAGACGTAATATTATTGAAATATTTACTAAAACAGCAGAATACTTAATAAACCTTATTTAGCATTGTACATTTTTTAAAGTATTTAGTCATATTAATATATGAATATTTTTTTAAAATAATAACATAACATTGAAATGTAGTTATATCAATAGTTATGGGGATAAGCCACTTTAAATTGTATTTTGTATCAATATTTCTGTAAATTATTTGACTATCATTAATTTATAATATATAATATTTATTGGATCTAATACAAGTCAAATAAAATGGCTAATTAAGATCGTGCAAAATAGTTCTGATTACAATTTCTGGAAGGTTTTAATGATTTTATTTGACTTGTATGAAATCGAATGAATTTTTAATATTTGATATAGGTTAACTTAATAAAGAGAACAACGATTTGTAGAAGTTAGAAATATTGCGTTTATGAACTAGCTCTTTTAGAATATTTTGAGTTTGTTCAAATCTTTCAGAACAGTGCTGGATTTATGTCACAGAGACATTATTAATCAATTAGTGTATATTATATATTATCTATAATATACACTAGCTCTTTTACTTTTACTTTTATAATTAACATTTTTTCAACTTGTTACGTGACTAAATATGAAATGGAAGAATCGTTGATTTCGCTACATACGGTCAATTTACACCTTGGGACAACCTGGACTAATTAATGTTGTAGTTCTAACTAATCTCAATTGATTATTTGCAATCAACACCAGGGCCCGAAAGGTTTCAGAGGGAACAATTATTTATTCGACATTATAGGTCTAATATTGACATTGAATTACCTAAATCGCGTAACAGGATCTGTAAATGTTTTATTAGAAAATGAAATGCTGTTAACCTGTATATATATTCAAAGTTTCAATTTAATAGACAGAGAAGACAAATAAATGAGGAAAGAATGATAAGAAACATACATGATGCAAGTGTTGACAGCTTTAGTATGAAAGTTTGTCCGTGGAAGACGTGAAATGACTATATTAACCAGATGGGAGATGGAAGTTGGTCCTGTTAGGAGCCACAAGAATCGTCGAGGTTGCATTGTGACTTGTGACAGGACAGAAAAGTGTGGTGCTCTATCCTCTGTGCCTACCGCCGTGGGGAAACGGCTTAGTGATAAGTTAGTAAGTAAGATGTTATATACCTAATTAGCAGACGGTCGATGAATATTGTTATGTTCATTACAAAAGAGATTACTTACAGATACAGAATACCTTATATGTCATATCGAAGGGTCAACAACGACCTATAGCAATCTAGGGTGATCTACAACATCCGGAAAAGGCCTGGAACAACCGAGAAGCGACGAGAACCTTCTCCTAAACACTAGAATTATCCAGAAAGTTTGAAAACACCAGCATTTGGAAATAAATAGCGCGCATTTTCGCCACCGCTTAATCGTCGTGTTTTGACAATTTATTCGCTACTAATTCTACGAAATAATCGAGTGGAGTACCTAAGTGGCGAAATAAATAAATGCGACTAATACGTGCGAGAATCGGATGGAAAGTGCTAGTGAATGTTAAATAAAGTGTTCCAGCTATAATAAAGTTTTCATTTACGAGAGATATATTGCGAAATGGTTTAGTGTACTTTATCGAATAGCATTAAGTTTAATTTATTTTAAGTGACTTTGTACATTGAATAATTAATTAATCATTAGTTAATAAATCGCTAATTTTCATTCATTCCTCGCTAGCCACGACAAGTGACAATATCAATGAGTAAGAGTGCCACTTTTCTTTTTTTATTATGATAATATACAAAACAAAATAGAGTAATGCTTTCCGCACACGAGCCCCCCCAGTGAGTAAGTACTGTGTAGGTACTGTGTCATAAGTCGGCCATCTTGGTCATGCGTATTGCAAACGGCACGCGACGGCTTTCTGTCTGCTGTCTTCGGCCCGCATCTTCCCATATTCTCGCGCTAAATGTCGGGCACGTTCGTCCTGTCAGCCTGGCGTATACTTAGTTTAATGCGAGGGATGATTATCATCTTCCAATCGGACGAAAAAGTACACAATCAAAATATAAAGTCATTGCTAAACAACGTATCTAATGTAAAAGTTGAGGTTAGGTCTTGGAAGATGGCCAACATCTGAAATATTTTGCCTCGTGGGCTGCGTAAGTTCCCGCCAAAGATGACGCATCTTTGCGATAATCTGCGAGTAATAGCGTCGTAACATATTAATCATGTTGTCCTTGACTTATATTATGAAAATATTTTCATACATTTGGGTCTAACGAATCGGGTTAGCAGAAAACGTTTGTTGTTTTGAAAAGTACGAAAAGCGTACGCCAGTTAAGAAAGAACGAATATTGTGCCACGTGACAAGGGAATATAATAGGGGACGTGATCGCGTCAGCTGATTTTTAGATGGAATCCCTTTGAATTGTTTGAATTTATTGTATACATTGAATGCACATTGTGTTGGGGATATAATTATGTACATTGTGTTGGAAATAGGTTTATATATCGCACCCCGAGTGCATAACTATACAAAAATATATTCACCTTTACAAAATATGTATTCAAAGATAATAGGGCTTAATTTTTTTTGTTCCCACAATTCAAATAGCATTAAAAGTAATACTTTTGGATATCAACACGAAAACATATCATTACTAGCTGTGCCCGCGGCTTCACACACGTAGATTTTTAGTAATTTGTGTATTAACCTTAACGTATGTTTATGTCGTCGCGGACTTTTTTATAGAACTTTTTGAGTTCTGCTACTTCTCTATAGAAGTATTTACATATCTCGACTAAAAGCGCATCACTCGACCTTTTTTCGTCGACTTTAGTTGTAAAATAGGCCACCACTAAAAGCCCTTTTATTTTAACGGGATAATGTATACCTACCCTATGTCCACCCTGAAAGTCCATTCTAAATATTGGTGAAAGGATTTTTGAAATCGGATGAGTAATTTCGGAGATTACCTCCAACATCCAAACTTACAAACTCACAAACTTTACTTCTTTATATATTATTATATATTGTTCACATATTTCTTATAACAAAACGATCACATTTTGTTAGGGATATTCTAGCACTCAATTAAAAGACAAAATGTATCAGAATATTCATATAATATATACTGATACTGAATCTTATCCCCAAGGGGACATCATTAATCACGATATATATATTATAGATGTCTCATAGAGACGAAGCTATTTTTTATATAGTAAAGTACGTAGGCCTTAACCAAGCCATACGATAGGTAGTAAGCCCAATAAACATCCAAAAATACTTTCATCAAATCCATTTCAATATTTGGATATTTTTCACAACTTACAGGATAATTTCAACGTAGGTACCTAATAGCAATCAATAGTTTTCATTAGACATATGAAATGAATCATATCCAATAGATTAAAATTTCATTACTTTTGTAAAAAGAAAACAAAGCGTTCCTGCGCGGCTATCAATTAATTTTTTATTAATATCCAGAGATTACAAACTGACAGTGCCATAGACAAATGTTGCCAGTAGGCAGTAATAGCTTCCTGATAATTGTTTCAATGTGCATTCTATCCATTTTTATGTGCAAATCAATTATATTGTACACGCGTTTGAGCGTTTAAACGTTTAATTGGATATTTGAACGATCACTTTTAAAGTGGAGTTAATTTAATTTAAAATAAATATTTGTAGGTACTTATAAATTATTAAAATTTGACTATCTGTTATATTTAATCTGCATTTAATTACAACATATTTTCTTTTATATTATCGCAGACAGCCCTTAAATTGGTATCGATATGTAGTGACAATTCATTCGAATTATTCGTAATATGCAATATGCAATATGTTTTTAACCGTTTTATCTTAAGTTACGGGTCTTGTATGTTTTATGTCTAGTCATAAAATTATATAATTTTATAACAGCATCCTTCTTCTTCTTCTTCTTTAGTGTACAAAACGCTAACCGCATGTAGCATGATTCTACCTAATTCTTAATTTTCTAGTGCAGCCCCAATTTTTTTTGGAGTACCTTGGCATTCTAAACTGTGAAGACAAACGGAAGTGAAAAATTTCTTACTTGAGAAGAAAAAGGTCCTCATTGGATGGTTACCACGTGATGACGCAAGTTACACGACATTTAATATTTAAAATACGTTGAAATGAAAAAATATAGGTTTGAAATACAAAATGAATTAACTGAGCAACATAAATGTCAGAACATTTCGTCGACAAGTGCCTCTATTCTATACCTCCGTAAAGGATATTGTAGAGTGTAGAGGCCCATAAGGAAACCCCATGAGATCTTGAATTCCATGAAAATACCTATTTCAACCTGTCGAACCGTCATTACGATTTGGACATAGTTATTATTTTCTTCGAACCGTAATTCACTTTGAGACATACAATCCATCAAAAACTTTGAAGAAATTCGGCTAATTGGTCCACTGAAAGTTTCCCGCCTAACTTTTGATAGATATTTATGATGAAGATAGATATTATTGAAAAATATAATTGCTCATCTAAATTTTAATCAAAGTCAGGGCTGTAGAACACAAGTATTATATAAAGTAAGGTAGTATCGCCCGAGATATCCTGAGAAAAGTATAAACAAGGTCTTTAGTGGGTCGGACATTTAGAGAGAGTCACAAGGGATGGATGGTAGGTACTCTATTGCGATCATGGATTTAAATTAAGTGAGGCAGTTAAAAAAGAAGATGAAAATGTTGGGGCATTCTGTGAGTGACGTCTCTAAGCTAAGTGCCACCACCATCGCTTTATTTAAAAAGTAAAAAATAAATTTTTGTCAAAAATTTTTTGCTTCACTCACCAAATAAAAACGTAGGCATTTTTCCTCCATCAACAACAGAATTATGTAATCCTTATCAATATCGTAAGCGCCCATCTTTTATTTGTGGTGTAAAGCAAAAAATTTTTGGCCGATAATTTATTTTTTAACTTTTTACTACGTTTAAATATAAATTAATTTTGGTGAATTAATTTATTAATTAGCGAGTCTAATAATTGATTCATATATTGTCATCGAGAGTACACCTGTGTACAAAATTTCAGCTCGATTGAATATTGGGAAGCTGGTGAAATATCGATTACACGATTCCGTCCAGACTTAGGCCCGGTTGTTTCAAGTTCGATCAAAGTAAGCGGTCGATAAAAGCATAGATTTTTACGAAAACGGATCGTCTGATTGGTGGAGAACGTAAAAATCTATGCTTTAAGAGAACGCTTACTTTAATCCAACTTGAAACAACCGGCCCTTATAGGTGAAGCTGATATAAGCGTGTTAAAATAACACACTTACTATTTTTTGAAATAAGATTTCTAAATTTTGGGACCTTTAAGTTTAATTAATATACCACCAGTGGAAATAGTTCAGAGAGTAATTAGCAATGTGATTTTGATGAAACCTTCAATATTCCCAACAAGGGAACTTTTTAAAAATTTTAATGTCAATCAAATTTATCAAAAATTGCAATAATACTTCAAATTCACAAAATGTACTTCAATAATAATACATAGGGACGTTTTAGTAATAGACCGAAATCAGCTTTCAAGGAGTATCATTTTTGAATGCTCTTCCCTATGAAATGTGACCGGAAAAGAATTATAGAAATTTTAAAAAAATCAATCACGCTACGAAAAAAATCTTATCAAAAACATTCAGTATTTATATACTTTTAAATGTTATTACAATACCTTCTTACTTTTTATAACTTAATCTAATGTTTCTAGATATGTACATTTTATTTTTCTTACATTATTATTCTTTATCACTATTCTAATATAAGGCTACTAATGATTAAATTAACAATATATATGATAATGCCCCCCCTTTTTTAAACACGAGAATTAAATTCTCTAGAAAAGGTGGGTAAGCGTTAATATTAGGTCCTTACATATGAAATTGACGTTTAGTATGGGAGGAACATAAAGCCGATTTTTTTTTATTATAATATATTTATTTAATCAAAGTATGTACCATTGCTATCTATGCACTTTTGCCATCTCATAGGTAGTTCATCGATCCCTTTACTAAAAAAACCATTCGGACGGGAATCAATAAAATCTTTGAAGGCGGTTTGGACTGCCCCATCGGAGTTGAATTTTTTCCTTTGCAAGAAGTTATCCAAATTTCGAAAAAAATGGTAATCTGTTGGGGCAAGGTCCGGAGAGTCCGGTGGATGTCTTAGACATTCCAATTGAAGCTCCTCTAATTTGGTAGCCGTCTGTTGTGCAGTGTGTGGTCTAGCGTTATCATGAAGCAGCAGTGGCCTAGAGCGATTAACCAGCCTCGGTTGTTTAGCAGCTAGCTTTTCCATCATGGTTTGCAGTTGCTGACAATAGACATCTGCCGTAATCGTCTGGCCAGATTTAAGAAAGCTGTAGTGAACGACACCAGCACTAGTCCACCAAACGCTCACAAGTAACTTTTTTGGAGTCAAGTTTCGCTTGGGGCATGGTTTGGCTGGTTCGGCAGGGTTCAGCCATTGCGATGAGCGCTTCCGATTATAGTACAGGATCCACTTTTCATCACAGGTAATGATTCGATTTAAAATCCCTTCATTATTGTGCCGGTTGAGTAATGCAACGCAGCAGTCAACGCGCGTTTGTTGATTTGCTTCACTCAATTCGTGAGGTACCCACCTTTCAAGCTTTTTCACCTTACCAATTTGCTTCAAGTGGATTAAAACAGTTTTATCACTAACACCGCAGCCTGCAGCTAACTCGGATGTGGTTTGCGAGGGATCCGCTTCCACAATAGCCTTCAATTCTTCATTATCAACTTTGGTCTCCAGCCGTTCACGGGGCTTGTTCTGCAGGTCGAAATTTCCAGAACGAAAACGTTGGAACCAAAAACGCACTGTGTTTTCTTTTGCGGCACCGTCGCGATACACATCATTAATCCTTCGAGCCGTTTCTGCAGCACTGGTGCCACGGTGGAACTCGT
>JADDOH010007653.1:0-30754 GCA_016648135.1 Agrypnia vestita
AAAAGACTTTTATTCTCGTTTCACATATAAATAGCTTCGTTTCTGTGAGATTTCTATAATTCACCTTAATTAGTTAAATAGTATCATAATTTACCATTTCCGCGACATACGTTACTACTGGCGACAGTTTATAATTCCGGGCCATTATAATCGATAACCTGCTTTTAAATAATTCAATAAACCTTAACCAAGCTTATTCTTGCTTGATGACAGATATTTTAATGTTAGAAAATTTGAAAATTACCACATTGTTAATGTTGGCCATCACTTCTCGGTAAGTGGTACTTCTTGAAATGTTTATTAAATATTTATTCTTATTGTGAATAAACCAAAAATAAATAATGTTTTGCTACATTTGTTGAAATAATACTGAGATACTGAAACACATTTAACACTTTAAATAGCTCTCCCGGGCTAGACAAGTGGTCCAAATAAAGTTAGTTTAGTTTCGCTTCCATGATTGTGATTATGATCGACACATGTTGAAACTTTACTGAAATTACACAATATTAAATATAATATTCAAGATCATTTGCATTTTACTGTCAAGGGGGTCATCAAGAAATATATCACGTTATTTTCTCTTTAATTCTTAGCTTATAGCCCATGTAACCTGTCACTCTCCTGAGTACTAAGAAATAAAACCATTTGTTGCTGTTTGAGTATTGAAAAATATCTTAAACATATTGTGCTTCGAAATTTATTGGAAGCCCTCAGGCTAGTCTGAAAATTGTACAACACCAGGAGAAATCCGGCAACTTTAAATATTTTGTTTTCGGAAATAAAGTCCTCTCTTTGTGTTCGCAATAAGGAAGTACACGTGTACTTCAAAAAACAAACGTTCGGAGTCTCACCCGAAAAGATATGAAAATATTAAACAGATTTTTTATAACCAAAAAATGCGCGGAAGGGGCGTGCGACCGTCGTCGCTATTAGAGGACATTTAGGCTTGTTTTATAAATATATGTGTGATATTATAATATATCATTTAACAGCCTGGCTTTATGTCCTTCACTTCAATTTACATGGAAAACTTTTCAGGAATAAAATGGCCTCTCTGCGCTTAGTGTGCTTTTAATAATTCAACGCAATTTCGCTTTTTTTCTGCGCTTACATTTATTTTATGCGTCGTATTTCAGGGAAATTTAACGACCCTCGAATTAAAAAAAAACTCGTTATTATAATAAATACCTAATTAGATTTATAGAAACTTTATTAAGTTTATTGTTATGATATAAATATAAAAAATTCTTAACTGTGCGAAATTCATTCGTTAAAAGTTTATGAAAATTATTAATAAAAAAATGATTCACAAATATTTATTTTGAATATATGAACCTGCTGGCGATTCTTCCCTGAAATTACCCAGGATTGATAATTAGTTATAATTTGAGATAATGATTTAAGGGAGAAGCAGGCTCTAAATAATAATGATGTATATAATCTGATCCAGGAAAATTTGTATCTTGAAGATTAGTGATTTTAAAAAACGTATAAAAAATATAATACACATTATATTTTAAAGAAAAAGCAATGTTTTGCACAGTATCCTAATAAGTAACATTTCAAAATTTGGTTGATCTTTGTAGGAGGTTTTAGAGGAACTTTATTTATTTCCTATTAGTTTTCTTGCATTCCGCATTAAATTATTAAAATATCTATCTCAAAAGGAATATAATGATATTTAGTTTAAGTTTTTTTCAGGAAAAATAATCTTAAGATAATCAGATCAGGAGATCTCAATGCCAACTAAATTAGTATATTTGTTTATTTTTAATAAATTATTGTGTCGGATGTAAGTTTGTAGAACTCTATTATACCACAAATAAAAATAATAAAAAAATATTATTTTACTATCTATACGATCGTTCAACATAAAAGAAACAAAGCACATGTAAAAACACATTTATTTTTTAATTTTACATGTTTAATTTTTGTGAGAAGCAGTTTCGTTAAATATATACATATATATATATATATTGAACTTGCCCTTATGAAGCAAAACTCGTCTCACAAAAATTAAACATATGTATTTAATATTATGTATTTGAGTGTTTTTATTTTCATATATGCGATTCTTTTTTAAGTTTAACATCATAAAGATACCAAAATAATACGTTCAGTATAATATCTGAATTTCATGCATGTCCATCTTTAATGCACCTGCAACCATATAAATGCAGAGAACTTTAATAAATAAATTTTATACAGCGGAAATAATTTATTTTAATGGTATCAGCCGTTGTGGGAATAGCTTCGTAATGCTGACGATAGGAGCATTCCAATAATTTATTAAATTGGTGTTTGTTTTGTAAATCTTATAAAATGTACATATTATATTTTTAAAAAAATACATTACTATTGTGAAGTTGTAATCTCAGAACAAAGTTCTGTGAATTTTTAAACATCAATCAGAAAAGATGTACAGAAAAATGGAGGTCCGTCGGTTCGAATCCCGATAGCAGTAAAAATTTTTTTTCGTTAATTTTTTTAACCTTTATAGATCTTTCGGAAATATTTTAGAACGTTCTTCTTTCAGAACTTGCTAGAGCGGGTTATACCGGAACCTTCTAGACTTATTGACACAGTCGGCGGGCCCATATCTGAAGCATTTGCGGTCTTCCCATAACAAAACAATGCTAGAAAGCACATTTTCGTCACCCACTCCCACCCACGCTCAGCCACCCCCACCAAACTCTTTTACTTTCGATGTGACAACATGGGCTATCTATCTACCATCATAACCACCGGTGGGTGGTAGTGGCTGGTTGTGAAGAAAATACGGTGGGTAGGGAAACACGTTTTATATATACATATGAAATAACGTACACCATCTGAATTATAATATTTTAATATTGATGACTATATTAAATATTCTATCTCATATATAATGATGCGTACACGGAATACAACGTCACGTCAATATTTTTAATGTTCTCAAACTGCTATTAAAAAAGAACTAACTCGCTTGTCGAGAATAAAATTCGAATCTCCCACCGCTAGATAGGTAGTCAATTGCTTCACCACTATACTAAAAAGCATTTCATTAAAAAATTTCCTGTGAAAATGCTTAATTTATTTTAAAATAGTTATTACGAATGAAATAAATACATTTGTAATTGATTTAAAAGCTACGTTTTTATATATGCAAGTCTCGCTATACAGTCGGTCTGTCCCTAGTTTTTCTTACCAGGAATTCGGGGTTTGATTCCCGGTGAGGTCATAATAATCTATGTAATTTTTTTTAAGCCTTGGTGTTTTTGTGGCCTATTTCGCAGTAGTGATTGGGACTCATATTGTAGCATAAAAAAATGGAAGGTGTGAATATAAAATTTTGGTTAAAATTAAAATAGTCTAAGTTTTTAAGCCGTTTTCAATAACATTTCAAAAAAGTATGATTATAATGCACCAGGTAATAAATCAATATCTTCAACCAAGAAAAAACTAGAGTTTTTATAAACAAACTGTATTTACTTCTTCTTTATGATGTTCTTCAATCTCTTCAACCAAGAAAAAACTAGAATTGTTATAAACAAACCGTATTTACTTCTTCCTTATGATGTTCTTCAATCTCTTCAACCAAGAAAATACTAGAATTGTTATAAACAAACCGTATTTACTTCTTCTTTATGATGTTCTTCAATCTCTTCAACCAAGAAAAAACTAGAATTGTTATAAACAAACCGTATTTACTTCTTCTTTATGATGTTCTTCAATCTCTTCAATCAAGAAAAAACTAGAATTGTTATAAACAAACCGTATTTACTTCTTCTTTATGATGTTCTTCAATCTCTTCAACCAAGAAAAAACTAGAATTGTTATAAACAAACCGTATTTACTTCTTCTTTATGATGTTCTTCAATCTCTTCAACCAAGAAAAAACTAGAATTGTTATAAACAAACCGTATTTACTTCTTCTTTAGAATGTTCTTTAATCTCTTCAACCAAGAAAAAACTGGAATTGTTATAAACAAACCGTATTTACTTCTTCTTTATGATGTTCTTCAATCTCTTCAACCAAGAAAATACTAGAATTGTTATAAACAAACCGTATTTACTTCTTCTTTATAATGTTCTTCAATCTCTTCAACCAAGAAAAAACTAGAATTGTTATAAACAAACCGTATTTACTTCTTCTTTATGATGTTCTTCAATCTCTTCAACCAAGAAAAAACTAGAATTGTTATAAACAAACCGTATTTACTTCTTCTTTAGAATGTTCTTTAATCTCTTCAACCAAGAAAAAACTGGAATTGTTATAAACAAACCGTATTTACTTCTTCTTTATGATGTTCTTCAATCTCTTCAACCAAGAAAATACTAGAATTGTTATAAACAAACCGTATTTACTTCTTCTTTATAATGTTCTTCAATCTCTTCAACCAAGAAAAAACTAGAATTGTTATAAACAAACCGTATTTACTTCTTCTTTATGATGTTCTTCAATCTCTTCAACCAAGAAAAAACTAGAATTGTTATAAACAAACCGTATTTACTTCTTCCTTATTATGTTCTTCAATCTCTTCAACCAAGAAAATACTAGAATTGTTATAAACAAACCGTATTTACTTCTTCTTTAGAATGTTCTTGATAAAACAAAAATGTCATGTCGCCGATAACGCCAGTGTTTAACGGCTTCTGCAGCTAAAATCCATTTCAAATAAATAACGGTTTTTGTTAGATCTGTAAACGCTTTTTGAATTGGACAGCCGATTTCATAGCATTACGTTTACCTATCCACTTCCGATAGCCAATATACAAAATCGCCGGTCAGAAGCTATCGAGGGTTGTTTAAGGCTGTAGTGCGCCTGAAGGCAACATTATGTGCAAGTTTACTACCCTATTGGCTCGATCGCCTCTTAACCGAGGGTTGGCGGCAGTAAAATGTAAACGAAAGTGCGCGAGAGCCTTTTACCTTTTATGTTGCTCTCCGCCCCCACTCGTAACTCGGAGGGGTTGATTTTTTCGCTGTTGTATCATATTGCCTGCGGCTATTTGATTTCGGAGGGTGTCACTCGAAGATAATGTCAATAAAAATTGTTTGTAAAGGATTTGAGAGGCTGTATGAGATTTTCCTCTGCGAGAAAAGGTTTTAGATTGTACACAAATGGATAGACGACATTTAATATCATCTTGAAAGGAAAATTCCACCCTATTCCTACATGAAGTGTTTTCCTTTATATCCAGTATGCTTTATGCTAGTCCCTTTTCTATAATTTATTTCACAATAATTTACCTTCGTTCAGGTATATTGCAATATACATATTAAGTGTCGACCTTTTTTAAATTCTAATTTTAACGATGACAGCATTGAACGCAATACCGTATTGACCTGCAATACCGTGTAGAAAGCAGAATTCGTCGTGGTCAGTGTTTTGCGGGCATGTGCTAGGTACAGGAAACATCAGCCGAGGTAATGTTAAATTTATTATTATTTTCATCATTTATTTTTACTTATTTTTTATCTACTGCTATACGTCTAGAATAATCACTTGTAAAACATTCAATTCTCGCACGTAATATATTTATTTCACCACGTAGGTAAGTAAGTACTCACCCAATTATTTTTCTCACATTTTGTATAGCCAAGGCAAGGCAAGACAAGACAAAGAAAATAAAATTGAGTTTGGGTTAACCCATTTATGCAGTAAGTATATTGAAGCATGAGTTTTGTGTAAATATATATTTAAAAAATATATTAATATATATTTAACTGATAAAATAATATGATATATTGTTACGAGATTGTAGAATCAGAATATATTACGCACTGTGATTACCAAGGACCGTTCTATGAGCAAAAGCTCCCATCCATATCGGTCTTGCTCATTTTTCTCCAGGTTGACATTTTTTTGAAACTACCAGATTTTTGACATTTTTGAAGCTGCCCCGCACCGGTCGTTAAAACCGTTTCAAAGCGGCACAGCGGCCAATTCGAACCCGTTCACAGTCCGCCCACAGTCAAAATCCCTCACATTATTACGCGCTGTAAATGGTACCCTCCACCCATGACCGTTTTATGAACAAAAGCTCCTGTATCGGTCTTTTCATTCGTCTCCAGGTTGGCATTTTTTGGCTACAATGCAGGACCGTGCTGCCGCGCATCGGTCGTATAAACCGGTGCGAGGCGGTACGGCCGCAAAAACAGAACCATTCACAAACCGTCACCATTGGATACGTCTTTATTACATAGAAAAAAATACATAAATAAATACAAGAACAAAGATATGGTAATAACAAAAAAAAAAAAACATTCACAATCCGACCACACGCCCCATTCAAAATTTCTGAAAATGACTGGGCTATTCTCGGAAATTTTCGAAACGACATTTGTCTATGTAAAGATACCGGCCGTCTACTGCACCACTGTTATTGTCGACGTTTGACAAGTGCGACATAGAAACGCGAAATAACCAGCGATAAAAGCAGCACGATAGCACACGTGTAAATTGAGAAACATATCAGACGAAGTACCTACGTGCGAAAATTGAGCGGAATATTCTCGAAAGCGATCGATGTGATATAAATTTGACCCTCGCAGCGCAGTGGTAATGACACCGGCTTCCCACACCGAGGGTTCTGGGTTCGATTCCCGGTGAGGTCACGATTTATTCTATATGATTTGCTCAAGCCTGGGTGTTAAAAAAATAGCGCAATAAAAAGTGTTCCATGCTTGAGTGACAAGAGATAAATAGTGTAAATTACTAAATGGATAATAGATGCGTGCAACATTCTAGAAACATTAAGTAATCTAAGTGAATCTAAGAACAGTGCTCTTTTTAAATTTGTGTCTTGTGACTTTTATCTAAGAGTTCAAATTGTTATATCGTTTCATTTACCTCCCACAACCACGTCCCGTGACAATATTAGCAAATATCATGATAAATCTGAATAATATGTTTATAATCGTGTCAGGGGTTTTTATTCAAGTCAGAGAAAATTCTAATTAAATACAGCTTATTTCAATGTTGTACTTAAGGACTTTCGATTTGGATTATAATTATGTATAGATATAAATTGTCTTATTAAAAAGCATTAATTAAGGTTAAGACCGTTATAGACGTATTAAAATAAGATAAAAATCCGATTTAGACTGTGTAAAAATTAATAATAGTGAAAATATTATTTTAATTTAATATATAAGGTAGATATTATAGTTCACCCAGGTGGATTCCTCGCAGGTCGCTGGTACCTGTCAAGATGTTGAACTCTTGCGCTGCTGTTTTTGCTCGCTCAATCTTTCCATGCGATCTCGATCCGACTCGGGGGCGGGGTAGTAAATAAAATAAAAGACGCTCATGATGAAGATGGATTCTGCGCAAGGGATGAGGGAGGAAACTTCAAATACAATGCTGGAGAAAACAGGGCAGGTTCCAATATTGAGTATATACCAAACTCGTGATGCCGCTTCTTATTTATTCAATACGAAAGTGATTATAGGTAAATAAATACATTGGTTTTAAATTATTTCATCTCTGCTACAGACTTTTATTCATTTTTTTGATGTGTAACATCTTCCCTCTCCTTTTCCTGCAATCTGTGGCAGTGATTTAAAATGCGTAACAGGAAGTAAGACGCCAAAGAAGTGCACGCAATTTCATTCAACTAATGAGCGCGCGCGACGGAAAAAATCATCGTTTATAAACTAATGAATGTCCAGCAGGTGCCATCACAGCGAAGACGCCCACTTCCAACAGCCAACACTTCTGATTTTGTATATATGCTACGGGGCTTGTGTCAAGCGTTTTGATGTTTTAACTTTGATATATTTAGGCTTATATCTTCGAAACCATCCAATAAATAATTTTAAAAAATTTCACATTAATGTACATAATAATGATTTACATTCTCAAATTTTGTGTAATTTATGTGATTATTTTTAAATATTTATTCAAAGTTTTCATATAATATGTATGGCGGCACACTACCGCCATCTATGAAAACAAATAAAAACATTTAATTGACCAAACATATTTCTAAACAAACTGCGAATATATATATATATATATATATATACGGTACCTACTTAGTGCGTCAAAATTCAATAATAAATAATTGCAAACACATTTTCTTTACTTCTATTTACTAATTAATAAATACATATGTATTAGCTTTTTTAAATTTTGATGTTCATATCTGTCGCTGCTCAATTGGCATTTTTAATTGTGAGATGTCAAATGTTACACATAATATGAGACTACTATTAGGCTCGCTCGTTTTTTTTTTTAATTTTGAGGGTTAACGATTGACTAAAGATTTGATGAACTTGAACGTTATTAATGTATTATATGTGAAATCTTCACGGATATCACTATTTTACATTGCGGACCATCTTCGTCCAGGCTCCATACTATCAATATTCCTCAAATCATCGTTTTCTATCTCTTTCTCGTTTGAAACATGTTATTTATCTTCATTTCATCATATCTATATCCTTCCATCTTATTCTTGCATGACCTACGGAGCAAGTTTCTACCAGAGTTTCATTAGGACTTTGGACTTGAGGTCCATAAGACTTGTAGGTCAATATTTGGTAGTGGAAGAATCGTCAACTATGTTGTGAAAGGAATAATTAACGCACAAAATAAGTTATTAATTACTCCTGTAGTTTCTACAGGAGCAGTCCTCCTCATTATCCAAGTAACTGGCGAATCATTTAATTTGGCAGATATAATAGTAATATTGTTTATGATTCGAGATTTACAACTGGCATTACAATTATAATACCACAGAGAAGTGGAACCCACCATAGATCCAGGATTGTTTTACGAGCAAAAGCTCCCTTGTGGGTCCTTGTTAAATTAGCATTTGATTAGTTATCCTAACTTAGAAATACTAGAAATCAAAAAATTCGTGAACACTTAAGACAATATAATTAATAATTAGATAAATTTTATGAATAGCCCATTATTTGATATGTTCTCCATTTCGGCGTCCACTTACCAATTACCCCAACCATAATTGTAGCCACGCCCCCGTTCAAAAATTGATTTGTTTACTAGAATAAGTAATGGGAAGTTAATATGCGTCCGTGCTGACGAAGATACAGTGGTATCGAAACCGGTAGACGTAGAGTTACGCCAATTGATCAATACAAATTTATTTAGTTAATTAGTAATTTGATTATTGTTGGTTTATTCAACCAATAAGTGCTGAATACAAAGTATTTTCTTATTAATCATGTAAATAATTTATTTTATAAATTGCTTGTTTTACGTTACTGTGAGTTATGTGGCCACAATATTTTTTCAATTTGCGTGAGATGGCTTAACTTTCTCCCTTGGATCTATATTATTTACCCCTACAATCTGGCACAAATCGTCCTGACACTATCACCCCGGCGCGGCGGTCAAGTTATCTAGACAAAGAGTCCAAAATATTATGAAGCGCTTCCTTGGGTAATTCGATTATTTAACCCTTAGAATGTTCAGGGATGTTTTTCCCCTAAGAGCCTTAACTTGTGTTATCTTTGTGTGTGACGTTGTCTGCCTGGAATTTGTAGCGTAGATTAGGCAGAAAAGCCTTATAAGTTAATTTAATTATGAGTTGTTATAAACTGCAATTTTCATTATTAATTTCTAATAAGTTCAATTTTTCTGTGGTGTACACGGTAGTTATTTTTCTATTTAACAGAGTGTTAGTTGAATTAGTAAAAACCACTTCCAGATTTAAGGTCTACCGGTTTCGAGACGTACCCATCTCTTCGTCGGGACCCATACAGCTCTTTTTTCATGCTTTGTTTGCCTCCTATTTTTTTGAAACATCGACTTATTTAAACCACACTTCGAACCATTTTTCGATGACTGAGATTCATGAAGCTGCGTGGAGTTTTTGTGTATGTATGTATCGGTTTACTCACTTTGTAGCCTGAACATAGCCCAACGTAGGTTTTCATCAATTATCAGCCCAAGATATCTTGTTTCTATCTTTTTATCGATTGTGTCACGATTGCATGTAAGATTTATGCTTGGAATACATGTGTGTGTTGGGATGTTGTTTGAGATGGGGAGATTCTCTGGTTTTTTTTTATCGAAAGGCCAAGTATTTTTCATTATCAAGTTAAATTATTTTATTGTTATTCCTTATATATAATGTTTAAAAGTATATTTCTAATATATAGTCTTTCTTGTGTTTGTATTTTATTTCTTACATGCAATATTTAAAAAAATTATTTCTAATATTAGGTCCTTACATATGAAATTGGCGTTTTGCCGTACTGGCAAATTTGATCTCAAATATCTTCTCTTTGGTTAGGAATTCCAAATCCAAATTTATACAGATATTTACTCATGTATTTGTGTTTTGAAAATTATAATTCATTTGTTTTTTCCTCAATTGTTTTTTTCTTTGCGTCACTCAGTTTACAAAATGAAAAACTTGAAATATCGCGTTATTTACGAGTACTAGTTCCACCATGGCACCAGTGCTGCAGAAACGGCTCGAAGGATTAATGATGTGTATGGCGACGGTGCCGCAAAAGAAAACACAGTGCGTTTTTGGTTCCAACGTTTTTGTCTGTAAATTTTCGAACCTGCAGAACAAGCCCCGCCGACGGGCCGGAGACCAATTGATAATTGTACTTGAAGGCTATTTGGAGGCGGAGTGCCACGCCAACCACATCATCCGTAGTTAGCTTGCAGGCTGCGGTGTTTGATAAACTGTTATTAGTTTATGAAGCAAATTGGTAGGTGGAACAAAAGCTTGACGGTGGTACCCACCGTCACGAAGCTGTGGAGTGAAGCAAATCAACAAACGGCGCGTTTACTGTGCATGCGTTAAAAGGCAGGCATTACTCAACCGGCAGCAATAATGAAGGGATTTTAAATCGAATCATTACCTGTGATGAAAAGTGGGATCCTGTACTATCAGTGGTGAGCTTTTAGATGTTAGGATTGTTCCTGCGTACTCATGCAGGAGTTTTCGAGAATACCACCCCGCGTACTCAGACCCTTGTACAACTCCTTGGTGCGGAAAGTAGACTCGAGAGTGGCCTCACGATGATCTGGGGGCCACATGAGGGCAAGTACCTCTTACTGTGGTGGAGAAAGTCCCCCTCGAGATATCTTCTACTGAGAGAGTACGCGCATTTATCCTATGGCTTACCAACCGATGTTTCTCCAGTATGCTTGGCTCATAGTTTAGAGACTAGAAGGAATGTGTATTTGATTACACTTTTTTATCGATTGTTGCGCGGTACGATCGACAATACTGAAATTATGCAGAGCATTGGTTTGTATGTTCCTGATAATTACCTTAGACATCGTCAGCATAGATTGTTCCACATTCCAATATACAGGACCAACCTGCCGATGGTTAACCTGTTGGAAGAGCCACAGCTATGCTGAACAAAATCGCTTTGGGTATTGATATATTCCATGTGTCTGAGGGGGTTTTCCGAAGCGGGATTCTCCTACACCTTTCATCAGATTTTATGTTATTTTTTATTTATTAAATCTTTCATTTTGGATATATACTTCCTAATATGTATGCCTTAAACATTTTGTTTGTCATGTACATATTATCGTGAAATAAATTGAATTGAATTGAAAAACAAAAAAATCGGAAGCGCTCATCGCAATGGCTGAACCCTGCCGAACCAGCCAAACCATGCCCCAAGCGAAAATTGACTCCAAAAAAGTTACTTGTGAGCGTTTGGTGGACTAGTGCTGGTGTCGTTCACTACAGCTTTCTTAAATCTGGCCAGACGATTACGGCAGATGTCTATTGTCAGCAACTGCAAACCATGATGGAAAAGATAGCTGCTAAACAACCGAGGCTGGTTAATCGCTCTAGGCCACTGCTGCTTCATGATAACGCTAGACCACACACTGCACAACAGACGGCTACCAAATTAGAGGAGCTTCAATTGGAATGTCTAAGACATCCACCGTACTCTCCGGACCTTGCCCCAACAGATTACCATTTTTTTCGAAACTTGGATAACTTCTTGCAAAGGAAAAAATTCAACTCCGATGGGGCAGTCCAAACCGCCTTCAAAGATTTTATTGATTCCCGTCCGAATGGTTTTTTTAGTAAAGGGATCGATGATCTACCTATGAGATGGCAAAAGTGCATAGATAGCAATGGTACATACTTTGATTAAATAAATATATTATAATAAAAAAAAATCGGCTTTATGTTCCTCCCATACTAAACGCCAATTTCATATGTAAGGACCTAATATTTAGTCTTTTCTAACTTAAAAAAAACGTACAGGTAGTTGCTTTAGAACAATCCTTGTCTAGTGATGTAACTACCTTCATTTATATGTATAAATTCATACGAAATAAATAAAAACAAATAAAAAAATATATAAATGAATAAAAAATATGATGTTACAGTATGCGGTTACAGTGTCATCCAAAGAACTTTTCATTCACCCGTTGCCCGACATCGTCATTCATTATTTTACATTGATGTGCTTAGAAACATTAAAATATAAATGCAAATAAAACACGAGAAAACGTTTGCCTTATCCTTTTGAGAAAATTAATTACCAAATTATCTGAAATGAAAATGAATTTTCTAATATTATTATTTATTTTCTCCGGTGCTCTCTAAAACCACAATCTACTCTTCATTTCATGAAACACAATCTTTTAATAACCATTCGCCAGTTTCAACATCCACCGTATATTCTCCCAACAACTAACAGACTATGTCTCACCACAGCCTTAATCAACAGAAATTTTGATTTGTGTATCCTGTAATTGACTCTGGCTTACATTTCAGCCCCTGTTGATACAGCCTGCTATCAGAATGAGTTTAGGGCCGATGCCACCGACCCTCCGACTCGAAATTGAATTACGCCCGAAGTAACCGTCGTAAGATAATATTTTGATTTTATCTAGAGAGGCCTTGGTCAGGTCAAACCATGTAATAGATATATTCTAATTAATTTTACCAAAAAGCCTAGCCCTTCTCAGTTTGCATAGAATCAACCCTCAGAGGAAAACATAAGCATTTCAACCCCTCAATTAATAGGCTTCTGTTGATTTTCAAAACTGTTTTAAGAAATCTTTATCTATAGTTTAAAGTTAGTGGTGGCGTAATGAATTTATTCTAAAGTTATTCTTCATCCCCCCCGTATTTTTTTATGTTGCCTTAATTTTTCCTCGCTTTATATTACAAGTATCTGTGAACAATTTTTTTAATGTACATGTAATTTTTAAGTTTTGTTAATAGTAAATCATTTTATAAGACACATTCATAGGCATAATAGATAATATAAACATAATAGTTAATCATAATCATAAGAGATAACAATAGGATAGGCATCAGAAATAATAGTATCATCATCACTAGCCGTACACGCGTGAAAAATCTCAGAATATAATTTAAGTATTATTTATTTATTTATACATAATAAAAATCTTGCAAAACTTCGAAAGCAGAAGACGTAAATTAATGGTTTGCATCTTAGCTAAGCCATGCTCTTTCAATGTTTAATATATATTTGTATATATATTGTATATTTTTGGCGGGATACGGAAAAACGATGCAATTTCGTGAATTAGACGTGAATTTTAGGATGTTACAAGGTTACTGGACAGACAGACAACGAAATTTTTGTATTTAGAAGATAGACAATAATAGATAGAAGTTTTTGTATTTAGAAGATAGAATAATAATTATTATA
Organism: Agrypnia vestita; assembly: GCA_016648135.1. Classification (NCBI taxonomy): domain Eukaryota; kingdom Metazoa; phylum Arthropoda; class Insecta; order Trichoptera; family Phryganeidae; genus Agrypnia; species Agrypnia vestita. The sequence continues at coordinate 13,640 of JADDOH010007653.1, forward strand.
ATCACCTATAAGTATAAGCGCAAAAAGAGAACTAAATTGTACCGATATACCAAATAATGTATTAATAGGAAATGCCAGTAAACATTAGAATTAGTAGTTTCATAGCAATTCATTAGTATAAATAAGCACAGCGATAAAACTTTTGATGTTTTATTTTTTTTATCTGATTGCTAATATTCGTTTGAAAATGTTCAGTTTAATCAAATTTTCTGAAAAAAAAAACAAGCTGAGATTGCCCGAAGAATGGCAGGTATCAAACGGTAGCAAACTGTCAAAATTAACTTAATTCTTGCGCTGATATTTGTTAATATTAGAACGATTGCAATTTATTATAAATGCAACTAAATACAATAAATATATCTTACTGATATCTATATATTTCATGGCCATCGAGCGTGCTAAATATACCTACATTAATGAAAACTGTCAAGGCAGTATTTAAAATTACACACGGAAATTAAACCTTTAATTACTAATAAATTCGAGGATTGTCAAAAATGACACACCCCACTGTACACGTAATATGAAAGCAAAGTAGCGCCATGTGTAACAACACGTAACGTGCTCAGCGGGACGTGTGTAACACGTGCCACTTCACAAACCGCCGATACAGTCTCGAGGGCGGCAATTTCCGAATAAAATGTCGGTTAACTTCATATTGAAACTTTATTTGGAGGCCGGCGCGAGGACCGCTCCTGGGCGTGCATGTTTGGACCCGGAGGCATATGGCCGCACAATAAGGACTCGGATCCTTATTGAATTCTCCTCGGGAGGGATGGGAAGAAAGGCTATATCCTGAGGCTGCCAAGGGAAATGTGGCGGAAGAGCACTTCCACTCTAAGTGACCGTCGCGCGGAATAATCTCACATCCGGGAAGTTACAACTCGGAATGTTCTCTATTTAAACGAGACCCTCGTATCTAAAAATTCAAAACTTTACAATTTACTTGTCGTAACAAAAAATATATACTTGTGACTCTTGTGAATTATTTTTTCATATCACTTCAACATAGACGCATTGAAATATGTAATTATTTTTCCTAAATATATATTTTGTTGGAAAATTTTAATGAATTTTTTTGACATTTAAATTTAAGATTTAAGGTTTATATTACTGTTGTTGTATTTAGAATACGTTACATTACTAAATACATAATGAGGGTACCTCGTAATGTATTTCGCTGGCCACACTGAATCGCCGATTTCATTTGTTTATCTCTGGTTTCGCATCTGTCAAAACATAAAATATTGCGTATAGCGGTTATGTCGCCCTTTAAATAGGTTCTCACACTTCGCGAACTTTCGGGTATTATCCAGTGACTTCTAAACGTTTCTAGTAATTTCTAAAGCTGGAAAATCCTCAATCACGTGTACTTTTCTCTTTGACAGTCTCATGATATTATAAACCATAATTTATTTATTTAATATTACAAACAGTTTATTATAATACATACATGTTCTCACTCTACCTCTCCAAAAATAGACTAACTCTTGTGCTTGGAGACGAACTTTTATATAGTTACATATTTTGTATACATATATTTATTAAAAAACATTGTTAAACTGTGTGGTGTTCATTTAATTTCGTTTTTATTTGTTTAATTTCTGTTGTCTTCTTTATTTCTGAAGGGAGGCTATTGCAATTCTTTACACTTTTTGGTATTTTTAAATCTTTATGATATGCTTCTTTCAAGTTTTGCGTGAATATTTTCTTTAATATTTTATTATTAGAGATTTTTTTTGAAAATATTTTTTTATTTTGAAACAGGAAATTTTATGAAGAATTTTGGAGTTGAGATAGTTGATTTTTTTTTTAATATTAACTTTAATTATCGTTCTCTGTATAACTTTTAGTGGATTCACTATGTTGCCGTACGCTCCTCCCCGATAATTCCATACTGGAGTAGTGAGTGGACCGTACGCTCCCACCCGATAATTCCATACTGGAGTACTGAGTGGACTGTAGCGAAAGACACCCTTTTTAAGATTTTAATTTATGTCAGTAATTCGACTTTAAGAGAAAACACCCCCATTTCGAGCTGGTAAAAAAGCCACCCACCCTTTTTGATTTCAATTTACCCCAAACGAAATGAGCCCGGTTTCGGTGTCGGATTTACGGCGACAAACGCGGAACCGATGCTTTTGGGGTTATCTACAGTCTCCATCGAGACAGATCACCATTTTCACAACGCAGTAAAAACATTTGGTAAAGCTTCCACGTACGGAATGGAGCGTTTTCCGGCGGCCCGGCCATTTCCATAAGGGCCGGTTCAGATGCTGTATCGGACGATCGAGATGAAATGAAAAATGTTCGGATCGCGTGTGAACGAGTCTCAAGTGTGCTCGCCGGGAAGAGGCAGAGGGGGATGCAGGGGGATCATTTATATTTTATTTCACGAAACGGAAATGTTTCGTTAATTTAAACGTCAGTTGCTTTTTCGTTCAAGATGATTATTTAAATTAATTATTAAAACCAATTTTTCGCAAATAAAAACAAAATTTTATGTTTTTTTATATTTTTAGTCTGCTCTGGAATGGAGACGGCTGTTCTAAAAACCGATAATTGTGAAAATGTTTATCTCTAATAGATGGAAAACAAATTTAATATTAATAAATTTTGATGATAAATTGCTCTAATTTAAAAAATTGATCACGTGGTTTGTTCATTGTGAAAGTTTGTAGAAAGTAAAAAAATAGTAATTTTCATTATTGGTAGAAAAATTATAAAACGAAAGAAAGAACGCTGTAATAATATAATCAATATAAATAATTCTCTATGTTACAATTAGCAATGTTTCAGTAGGTGTGAAGAATCTGGGAATTTTCATTATTTACCTACTTATTATTACACAACATTTATTATAAAATACATGCTGCCAAAATTTAAAAACAGAAAAAGTGGGTCTACACAGTAATTTTCACAACTTTGAGGATCGTCGTCGGAAAACTTGAATCTTGATGGAAAATATACGATCTTGTTGTACTACATAATAGTGATGGGTCCGCTCTGTACTCACTACTACAATGTAGTACTACACTACATTGAAGTGCACACTTCGCACATTTTGGTGTGTAGTGCACACTACAAACTACAAACACCAAAGTTATTGAAAGTATAAACTTCAAATAGTACACTTTATTTCAAAGCGAACACTACAAAGTACTTACACTTCAAAGTTATCGAAAGTATGAGAAACACATTTTAAATAGTGTATTTTTTACGTGAAATTTTTGGAAAGTTGATGTAGATATATGAAGAATTTTCTGGAATCTGTAACAACCCCCCCCCCCATGGTTTGAAAAATTTTGGGAGCTATGAAGAAATTTTTGGGAAGTTGACGTAGCTAAACGGAGAAATCTCTGGAACCCCCCCCCATGGTTTGAAAATTTTTTGGAATCGAACGAAGAAATCTGTCTGGCGACCTTTTTTTTTTTTTTTTTAGGTCGCCAAATGTTACTTTGGAGAAAATATCGTCATTTATTTAAATATTTTTGTCGTTGACCTTTTTTTTTCTTTTTTTTAGCTCGCTAAATTTGTATTTGAGAAAAAAATACTACAATTACTTCATTACTTCACTTCATTTACTTCACTTCATTTACTTCACTTCATTTCGTAGTACTACAATTGTAGTGTACACTTTGTAGTCTTCAAACTGGTGAACGTGTGTGTGTTGTAGTCTTCATTTTGAAATGAAGTTTTTCCCTTCGCTACTACATAATGTTCTAAGTGAAGCTATTGAATAAATTTGAATGTTAGACCCCGAGTTCAATAACGCTGCCAAGACGCTACGCTAGATGGCGCTCTTTTCATATCCTTGACTTGCCGCCGAAATTTTTTTTTTTACGGGTTTGTAATATTTTCTTGAAATATTGTATTTTCTGAGAGAAGACGCATTAGTACTATATAATTCGTTAAAAACAAATATTATCATACTTACTAGTTTTTACCCGTCAAAAATGACGGTACTTTTACATGTCGGCTCCTAAGGAAGTATTTATTGATTTTGATAGTAAAATAAAAAATCGTAAAAAAAATTGAAAAAAGAATTTTGAAAAAAAAAATCGATTTATTTATTCGAAATAATTATTTTCGAAAAATATTTTAGAAAAAAACATGTTTCGGAAAAAAAATGCTATAAAAAGTTATTATAATTGGGATCTATTAGCTTTTCGATCACTGTGTCGCAATATCGCAATATTGCAAGAGTGATTCGACAGCGAAAACAAGAACTAAATCTATAAAATAAAATTGAAAACTAATATGGTTTTAAATATTCAAAATTCTCAATAGGGTAGGCCCTGTCCAGCAAATAGCACGCTTTCCTTTTGATGGCACAGTCTCCATCACGCGGGGCTGACGACAGGGGGTGAGTCGGAACCGGAACCAGAATCTAACGGAAGTGGGTAATAACAGGGACATCGTATAAAACGTACATCTAATATATTCCAGGACTTTCAGAATAAAGACAATTATAACTAATCCAGTGAGCTTCATATTTTGTTCCTCGTGCTATTATTATTAGAGACATTATAAGCATAGCCAGCGTACAAAGGATTCGATTGATTTCTATCACTATCAAAGAACAAATCTGTCTATGGTTACGCCTATTGTGAGAGTATTTTCAATATCGTTTCATTACTATGAATACTGACTTACTTCACGTAAAAAAACTTAAACATTTTAAGGGTCAATCTGTTTAAATTTTATAATATTTTACTTTAAGATGAAAAGTGTTTTTTTATGATTTTAACCTTATTAACATTTATTTATGACTAAAATTTACTATTCTATATATCGCAATTCTAATGCAAGATTAATATGTAAAATATTATGTAAAAACTTTCTAAGATAGAACTCATTCCTAAATTATATTTATTGATTTGCGTTAGTCTTTATATTCTGTATATTATTAACAATTTATTTTATCATTAAGTCATTATATATTATTAATTTATCATAAAAAATGTATTGTGTAATTAAATCATATTCAAAACGTTCATAAAATAATGTCACGTGTCTTGGCTACGGGAGGAATTAATGAAAACGCTGGAATTTAATAACGGATTTATTAAATACTAATTAATTAATTAATCAAACGTACTAAGTCACTTAACACTATTTAACTATAGTTCTATTCTTTAAATTAAACTATTTCGTAAATTTATCACTCGTAAACAGACACTTTATAATCGCTTTAACACTTTATTCACTATTCACAAGAATTTCCATCCAATTCCCGCACGTATTATTTGCTCCGGTTTATTTCGCTACTTAAGAACTTTCCAGATTATTCGCTATCGAATTATCGCTCGGCTGGCCACACTGGCCTTTGCAGCTCGCGGCTGCCTTCAATTCTGTGCCGCTGTCAAGCGCGCTAAATACAACAACAACGTTACTCCCGCGCGTGGTCCTATTTATATCTGACTAATGCTGATATCGAACCTTCTAGGCATTCCTAGTGTTTAGGAGAAATTTTTCGTAGCTTCTAGGCTTTTATAGATGTTTCTCGATGCTTCCTGAAAGCCATAGATTACGCTAGGCCGTTCTGGAATCTTCGATAGTGTTGTTGTGACATGTGAGAGAAGTGCCCCATTCTTTTCAGCCTCGTTTGTATTCTAATATCTTTTGCATATTAACATAACAAAATATCATAATTGTTTTATTATTTCCTACAATAAAACAATATCAAATACACATGCATATATCACTTTTCATTGCAAAACCAAAATAAAAATTCATATAATGATGATATTTTGGTATCTAGCAGAACTAACGAAGTCCAATACCAAATATGACATTTTTAACTAGAAATTTTTTTTTTGAAAGACTTGTATTTGAGGCGTATTGCAGTTTTGTGAACAATTTAAATCTCGTTTGGCGCCCATTCAATTATTTTTAACGCAAAAAGAAAAGATGTCCTGTAAAATGATTCATCGTCAAAATAAATTGAAAAAAACATTATTGTTTCGACGCAAGTATCTAGTAAAATGCTCCTTAAAAATCCGGCAAAATCCCTATTTTCGCATATACCTAAACAACATCTTCCACACATTGATCTTCCATCAATTTTGTTTTTTTGTTTTGTTTTGCATAATCTTCCATAATCATTATATTTCGTCTGTCTGATAATTTTTTCATCAGTCATACTCTTCATATGCCTGATCCTTCTAGTATTCCTTCATTTTATTATTTCATTACGTTTCCATCACTTTAATATTGAATATTGTCTTTATTTTGCACACAAAAATCGTTCGCATTAATTGAATATAATATTTACCCACTTTAAATCCATTGTGGATTTTGTTTTGTTTTGCAGTTCACGAACGTCACGTAGAGTAAATACATTTCATCCACAAAATGACCCGTTCACGTTTCATACATCACGTGACGTCATTTCACATACATTTCCAACCAATACGGCCGCCGAACATTGGGTAGTTTCTCTCCTAGACCGCTGTTGTGATCACGTATAGAATATAATAAAGAAAATTGGTATACACATATATTTGAAGCCTTTGTTCCATACACCATATTTCATTTAATATTTAATTCACGTTGAAAAAAATATCTCCAGCATATACAATAATTTTGAACTTTTATTTTCAGCGTTGATTAGTTGCCAAGGTAGATTATACGCTATAGTCTCCATTATTATTTATTTTCATTTGTATTAAAATTTTCTAGAATTTTTTTTTATTATTTAAGTAATTGATAATTTTTTGCAAAAGAAAAACCCGCTACTTTGCGAGGTTGGCTTATCAGTAGGTTTTTTTTTGTTAAGAATTTATTAAAATAAAAATAAACTTTATTTTTTACATGTAAAGAAACACGAAACATGAATTAATGATCAAAATAAATTAAAAAACATTACCAAGATAAAATACCTCACTTAAATCTTTCTTACTGATTAGTAGTTCCATTGATTTTTCTTTAAGATCTTTCATCGTGTCTTTTATACAATTTCATAAAAGTTTATTATATATTTTCAGTATTAAATATTTTAATGTCTTTTGACCATATTTTTTTTTTATCTTCTTATATTAAGTACCAGGTTTATCTAGTACCATGTTTATGTAGTAATCAATGTCTATAATTATTATCTTCAAGATATCTTTTTACTAATTTATATCATTAATAGACATAGATCTTTGCTTTTTGTAAAGTTTAAAGGTATATTTAGTAGTACTTTACTTGTCGTTGTCTTGATCTTATATTTTTTATAGTTTCTCTAAACTATAAAAAGTGAATTTACTATTTTTTTTAAAAATACAATTAAATACAGTTGTGGCCCACGGGTACATTTATATTTATACATAATTTCAAGAATACGTTGTGTCACCTACCTTCTTACATTACCTTCAAATATTATTATTATTATTATTACTGGCTTTTAAATATCGATTTCTAAAGAATAGGTATTTATTTATAAAAAATAAAATAAAAAATAATAAAAATAGACTTTTTTAAAGTTACGGACAGACAGTCAGTCAGACAAGGAAATTATTATTATGGGATTTTTCATAAAAAGATTATAAACATGTTTCGGAGCCAATTTTAACTTCAGGATACAACATAGGATATTAAAAATTAAAATTTGATGTACTTTTACATTTAAACAAAAAAAATATTAGGTAATTGAATAACTGTATATAAGGATAAGGAGGATACGTGTTAGACAGAAAGAAGATAGTTCTCACAAAATTTTAATTACAGCATTAGTACGATTTGCTGTCCAAAGGTTTCTTTAAAATATTTCATACAAGAAAGAGACGCAACAGTCAAGTTACCTATTTTACAAAATGTAACGTACACACCCTAGGTTTATCTTTTTTGGCTTTATTTTGTCTCGTGTAAATCACTTTACAATGTTTATAGGTACTCCCAAATATAACTTAATTGTTATCTGTGAAATAAATATTTCACCCTTATATATGTGTGCCACCCCTGTTTCGGGTGCAGAAGTAGTATCTTTAAATGGTATGTCCGGGTATGTATGAGAACCCCTAGCGTAAGTGGCAGGCCCCTAGTACAAAAGGAAGTCCCCTCTCGCAGGAAACGTCCGCTCGCTGGAGTCCACTCACTAGTGAAAAGTTTACTAAACGACTCCAAAATGGCATTCAGCACCGAGCATCCCTTCACTATGGGGTTGAAAAGAAACGTGTCTTTCAATTCAAACTTCCTGGCCGAATTGGAAAACCATCCCCGTAGCCCGTTCGTGTACCCAACTCTGGTGTGTCTATTATGTTAGTAAGTACCCAACTTCGTGATGCCGATTGTTCGCATTTCAACTATTTAATCTAATCACAATTTTTTTTATATTTATTTCATATAATCTTACCTGAGCATGTCTTTTTTATTTATATGTATGTGGAATAGAAATCCGTAATAAATAAAGTTCAGATTTTCATAATATACGACTCCACTTATATGAGACGCAGTGTGTTAAAAAAATATTGAACCCTTGGTCAGTAGAAGCACATTCATTCGTACACACTGTACTATATTCTACTTCAAAGTAAGAAATTTGGTGAAACAATCCATGAAAAAGTTTACCTTCAACAATGGACCACATTAAAAGAAAAAAAATGGTTGAAAAACGTCTAATTTCATCAAGAGAATGTAATTTTTTACTTTTCTTGTCAATATCCATCCTCGTTGCGCTAAAATGAATGATTCGAATATTTAGAAGATCAAATGATAGTCTTTTTATGTCTATTATATTCATTCACAAAACATTACATTTAGTTACTTCTCGGCTTACTTCTCTTTATTTTTTTCTTCTCGGCTTGTGGAACACTTTAATATCACTTCTTCAACAAAAGTAAAATAACTTTGTAGTAACATTATTATTATTAATATAAAAAAAACACTTTATAAAACCACTATTTCGTGAATAATCAACATGTTTCGGGATCAATGGTCCCTTCGTGTACGTCCTATCTTGCGGTACCGGAAGTTCTGCACTATATTCAAGAAATTAATAGCAGTTCTTTACAACATTTAAGGGTTATTAATAAAAACAAAGTATTTTGTTTTTATTAATAACTCTAAAATGAAATACATGGGATTAAATATCCTCATTTACTTTCGTATTGTGCGCAATTTCGGTACACCACAAAACATCGCGAGAATATTCGACTTTATTTCATTTTATTAATAAAGATAAATAATAAAAGTCCCACATAGACGAAGTTATTTATGTGGGAAACATGTATGGAAGTCTTTATAGGACGGCCAAAGAGCTGGCTTAAGTGATCGCTTTACACAATGCAACGTTCACGATTCCACCCTAAGAACATCCATACATTTTCAAAGCTTTGAAAGTTGTATATTTTATGATAGTTATCTTGACTTATTTCAAGTATCTAAAGCAAATATGCTAATCCATATATTGTTGAAAGTTGTGATTCCCATGACATAGTGTATATAGATGTCTCAGCTGATATTTATTCTTCCGAATTATTTAACATATACACTAGAATACGCCTGAAAATTACAATTTTCTATTTTTGAAATTCACATTATGTTCTTAATACAGCACAGTTTTTTTTAACAATTAATACGATCTTTAAAATATTTTCCATGTACTTGCCTAAAAATATTACCACAGAAAGCTGGGTGTTCGAAAAAAATCACTCGTAATATACGACGTAATATATATCGCAAAAAAATCATATTCTCTGTCTGCGCACTGGAAAACGTTTCTGAAACGGGCGGCATATGTTGCTCAATCGTACGAAAGCGATAAAAATTCTTCCCTTCTTCCATTCTCAAGCATATTTAGTCGGAATTACAACGCTTAATATCCCGACCCGAAGCGGCCATAACTCACGCTCAGGGGAGCCAGCCAAGTCCAAGGGGAAACTTCCCGCAAATATCTTTTTCCCGCGCGTTTTTAAAATTCGCGTCTTTATTCCGAACATTCTTCCCGCCCCTGCCGATTCTTTCCCGCACTTAATGTTCGGAATTCAAAACGTTTCGATAGTTGGGGGGAGTTCGGCTGCGGTCGTGTACACAGGCCGTTACGCGCAACCCCTGTGGAAAACTAAAAAAGCCTACTTTTATATTAAACTAGAACTCATTTTTCAAATAATTATTTTTTATTTGATGCACGTTAATCAGCAGATGTTTTAAAAATCATATAATTATTTCAAAATTATTTAAATTTTCAAAGAAAGCAAATACTTGGTCAACATTAAAGTTTGCATTTTTTTTCATTTTTTGCATTTCAGACTTTTTTTCTTAAATACCGGACAATTATTACAGCAACTCAATATCGAATATGAAAAATTCATTCATTTCCATAAAATTGAAATAAAATGACAAAAATCCTTACAGAAATGAAAATAAATAAAAATTGAAAGGTTATAATTTTTTTGACTTGTATTGAAGCGAATGAATTTTTTATATTTGATATAAGATACTGTAATGAAATTCTAAGTTTTTACCAAAAATAAGTCAGAAATATTTTTGAAAAATGCAAACTTTGATATCACGTATCTTCATAACTATTGAGAAATAGATCATGGTAGCTTAACATTTGTAACTCATAATTAAGGTGAGAATCTACCAGTAAAGTATTGTGGATTAGTTGTTATACCCTGTACAGTTCTCTAAATAATAGTATAATATAAACTAATACAAATAGTTTGTATTACATATACATATACCTACTGTGTTATCCCGAAGAAGTTTGGGTTAGGTTAGATTACTTATGTTAGATAAGATTAAGTTAGGTTAGGTAAGGTTACGTTAGGATCCAAGTGAAACTAGTTGACATTTTATATCCTAATAAAGCGATTTTACAACTAGATATCTTTATATTTAATCAAAGTTATTTATGTTATCTCTGATCGTTGATAGATGATTGTCATCAAAAATACAATACGTCTGGAAATCGAAATTATTCCGTTAGAGACTTCCAATATAATTCATTTTCCGATCTTCAAACTCATGGCTCCGCATCGAAAGTCATTCACTCAAGGCCCGCTCAATTTTCACTCTTCAAAAAGTGTCTTTTGTGCTCAAAATAAAAAGAAATGTGCCATAAATAATCCGAATGAAATTGACAACACCAAATTGCCGCGCCTCGCGATTTTTATTGCTATTTATTTATTTTTATGGCCATCTTATTTGTATATTACACACGCCGTATCTGAATAACAAAGGGCATATCGTGCGCTTACTGAAAAAATTGACCAAGTCAAGTTTTTTTGTTTTTGCGTGAAAAAATAAACGTGTCTAATTTACAGTTACCGATGTAAGTTTGAGCTTCATTATCACATGTGTGTAATATTTTTTATTATATTAGATATAAGTTTAATTTTCTAGAGACAGTGTCTTCACTAAGCGAAATATAACTACGAGTAACGAATTTCGGCTTTTTCAATCTCTCAAGAAATTGACAATGTACTCAAAAGGCAGAATAAGTCTCGGTTAATTTATAATGTCATTTTCGATCCTCACTCGCCTCAGTATCTGAAATTTAAATTCAACATTCCATCTAATGACGGCCTTCCGCTCCGCTCAGCTCACAGTATTTCACTATCCATCCCCATTCATAGTACTGGATTCATAGTACTGGATTCTCTTTCGCAGTGAAGTCTACAAAGCTGTAAAATTAACTATGCACAGACATCATCACAGACCCTATCTATCTTCAGGAACAAATATTCCCAAATCTAGCTTGATCTTCTTTGTCTCCACCTCATCTCCTACTAGCTATTCATACCCGGCGTTGCACGGGTAAGAATTAAGTTTAAGATAAATTTGTGAGGGCAAACAAAGGTTCGATTCGAACAGTATGCATTTGCATCAAAAATATATCAGGGGCGGGGAAGGGTTAAAAAAATAGGGGGGAAATGTCGCCTATGTTACCCGCCGAGTCTTTAAGAATAAGTTTCAAAATGTTGAGTCCGATCGGCCAAACGGTACTGATTTGCATCGAAAATATATCAGAGGAAGGGTTAAAAGAATAGGAGGGAAAAATAAATGCGAAAATATGTCAGGGGGAGAAGAAGGGGTATGAGAATAGGGAGAAAATATTTCTTATGTTACCCGCTGAGTCCTAATAAATAAATTAACAAATTTTGAGTCCAATCGGTTAAATGGTACAGATTTGCATCGAAAAATATATCAGGGGGAGGGGAAGGGGTATGAGAATAGGGGGAAATTGTTGCTTATGTACCCGCCGGGTCCTAAAGCACAAGTATGCAAAATTTGAATCGAATCGGACAAACGGTGTGGATTTTTATAGAGAACATACAGACAGACATTGAGTTTTATAGCTATAGATTCGTTTTGCTATCATGGAATAAATGTTATCACTGTAACATTGTATACCGGAAATTTATTTAAATTGTTCTACTAAATTGCTCGGTTGGTTGGACGAAATAGCTAATCGGCAATAAACTATCTATCATAATAACATATCTGTAACCCGTCGAAAATGACGGAAAATGGTTCACGTCTTTGGTAAGCCCTAGTATATACTTATAGTATCTTTTTGGCGGTCTACAGAGAGGTGATGGCAGCCACATGCGTTAGAAATTAATAAATATATCAAATAATTTAAAAATAATTTTCATTGAAAGATTTGACAGATACTTCGTGGTGCACACCTGACGATGAGAGGGACTGCTCCTCTCGAAACTATAGTAGTAATTAATAACTCATATTGTGTATGTATTTAAAATTCAAAATAAAACATATTTAAAAAATATATAAGTCAAACTTATTTCACAAAATATTCCGTAAAATGACAATTTACATATTGATTATGTTTATCTATGAACTTCTGCCACATGAAAATTGGCCAAGTCACATATAAATCCAGAGAACGAATAATAGTTCTATAAATAAATATTTACTCAATATTAAGGCATTAGTTTTGTATCTATTAAAATCTCATAAATCTTAATTTTATAAAAAAAATAAGGCTTTTGACATTTTCACTTTTGCCTATACGCTCACGATATTTTTATTCTCACTTCATATCCGCTTTATATCACAATGGTGACACTTTGTGTGTTTAAACTTAAAAGGCTTGCTTAAATGTTAATAAAATATTGTTATTTATGTCATAAATTGCGTATAAAACCCAAATCAAACAAATATCCATTTGTAACAACGCAATTCTTCATTTTTATGGGAGTGTCATTACTATTAATTTGTTTAAATGTAGCCATTATTTGAAATAAAACCGTTAAAGATAAGCCAATGTGTGTTTTGTGACCGCAATAACTTAAAAATCACAAACGAAGACGGCTAAAAATTTACATACATATTTAGTAGAATAATTTGTGAGAACCTAAACTAAAATTATTTATTATTGTTTTTCAATTGATTCAGAAACATTGTAGATTGACATTTTTTAAATATTGATTGTATTATCTACTTATATTATTTGATTAATTATAGCTACATGTAGCGGAAAAACCTTTCCATAGTCAGAGTGTTTTATATATGTCAAATCATCAAAATGAATAATGTGTTTTGTTTTTTGTTTTTCTAAATTATTAGAAAAATTATTTTTAAATATTATTGCTGAAGATCCTGAAATCAATTAAATTTAACTACTAGCCTAATTGTAAAAATTTTTCCAATAATTGCGAGTTATCAAGCGTAAGTATTTTTAATTAAAAAAATAAAAAACATAAAAAAGATAAACAAATAAAAATAAATTAAATATATACGATAAACAAGTTACGTACGTCACACGAATTTGCAATGGACGGACGGATGAACAGACTACGAAATTATTTTAATTGGGACACGAAATGTATTTGCTTCGTGTGAAAGGAATTTTATTTATAATGCTCTAACTCTCACGTTCGAAATATCTTTATTTTGTTGTTCTACTTTACAATCCTTAAAGAATTTAAACAAATATACAAAATCATTAACTTTTTCTAAAAATGTAATCTTACAATTATTTTGATACAATAATTGCTACACCATCCCTGTTAAACCGTATACAATAATATATTGTAGTACAAATAATAGAGAAGCGAATGTAGATCAATTAGTGGCCGAACCTACAGAATCAAGAATTATGAAGAGATCTTAGATATGATATACAATATACTTTTGCACACACTTAATTTTGGATATCTTAGATGTCCTCTTAGAAGCTTAAATAACGACGAGCATAATTGAAAAGGTTTATGAAAGCAAACGAAGCAAAGATGGTATGCTAAGTGTGTGGCATTGTATCCTCTCTATCCCTGCGAGGAAAGAGCGTGATGATTAATTTAATTTTAATTTATATTTATACAAACACACTAACGAATTTTTATATATTTTTTATTCCATATACATTGTAAGATAATAACTAACTTTATAACTAACTAACACGCCGTTTCCAAGCAGAGGTAAGCAGAGAAGATAGAACACCATATTCGTCTATCTTGGTACACCTCTTTTGGTTTGGCTACATTTATACATCTTCTCATGCATGCTCTGTGGTTGTTGAGACTTTTAACAGAGCTATCCTCGAATATTAGTAGTATCTGATCGTGCCAGGTCTTTTGCGAATGCCCTGTATTCCTGTTGCCATTTTAAGATAACATTTTAATATAATCACCCTAGGATTCAAGGAATTAGACTTAGAATCTAAATCAATATTACGGATAAAAACATGTATTTATTTCGATAAAATTTCAATTTGAATTTTTATTGAAGAAGAATATAGAATTTTTATTGAAGAAACTATTCTGTTTCATTCTGACACAACATTTCTTTTGTGTATTTGAATTCAATTTTAATTTTTAATTTATTTTTTATAAAATATAACCTTTTCTATCATTACTCGTGGTATCTGCTTGCTTGCCGACTTGCCGGGTGAAAAAATTTTGGATCGATTTTTAACCCTTTTCCCGTGATCCAATCGAGCTGAAACTTGGCAAATAGACTCGTGGCGACGATCAAGAAGATCTATCAAATTTTCGTTAAAAAAATTAATAATTATAATATAATTTCGGATTTTTAGAAATTTTATTGGTTTTTTCAAATTGGAATCATTAGAAAAGTTTGATTACTAGCATAACGGCCCGATAACGTCGCGGAATATTTTCTAAATTTGAATTACTCCGTCGTTATACACAATAGGTACTTCACTACGAATGTCGAAAATCTAAATTGACTGACAAATGTTTTTAGAATTTAATCTTCAAAGCATGAATTGTCTTATCAAAACATCTAACATTTTAGAAATGTATTAAATTACTGTAAGTTTAGTGTTATGTTTTAATTCGTCTTAATTGTTGTTATATTTTAAAAAGAAAGGGAGTATAATAAAAACTTGGTTTTTATGGGTTACTTTTTTTTAATATTTGCATTCAATTTTATTTTTCGTTTCTTTTCTATATAATATGATCCTTTCAATCATTTCCCAGGCTTCCACCTTACAGTATTTGTACTCCGTATAATATTACCCAGGATTCTTATACTTGATCATTGTTTCACTCAGGAAGACTTGTCTGGATACATTACTGGAATTATCTCCCTAGATCGACAATTCTCCAGAGACACGTCGCCCTGTGACCAACCGTCGCGCGTCGGTGAGTTTAGCCGCTTTTCTGGATAAAGGGACATCCCAAGTCAATATGATACTATTATCATATTCAACAAAATGTTTTATATTACCTGGCACTTTTATTTCATTTGATCTTTTGTTCGTATTAAGTTATTTTTTAATCGCTATTTCACATCACATATAATTCATAGTATCACGGCATATGCCTTTGAGGGCAAATCAAAATTAATTTATTTCAATTTATTACCCAAGAAGTCACTGAACTAGAGTTAATTGTAAAAGTACCATTCGTAATTTTATAGTCGCTTAATATCGCTCGAACATTTCACATACTTATTATTGAACTATTCCATAATTCGCACTAATTTGCGCTGTCTCTGTCGCTTAGAATACTTCTCGATAATTCCGTTCCATTTTCACTCGTAGAAACTACTCGCTATTCTACTATCAGTGATACTAGTATCAGTGGTAGTCACACTGACTTACTAATTTCGCGTATTGCCGTTTATAGCTGAATTCCTTGATGAGATTTGTTCTAGAGATAACGAGGAGCCTGTTGAATTTTCTAGGCTGTGTATTTTACTATGTGGTGGAATGTCGTATAATTCTCTAGATAGGTATCGCGGTCACGTTTGAGTGACTCTGGATTGTGTGCGTAACAGTTTGCGGGTTACGGTTGACTGACTGCTGTTGCGTGAGATCGTTATTATCAGCACTCATTAGGTACTTCGTTCGATAATTTAATTCGAGTAAATATTTCGTCAATTTTACTAATGCAGTATGTCTGTTTCTGTTTCAGAATACAGGCAAATTCAGTATCAATCACAGAAATAATTAAATATATTTATAATTATTGGGTAAATTCAAACCCAAAAATGATACATTCAGTGGCATAACGACAAATGATTGGGCCCGTGCTATATTTCTTTCTCATAATAACCCCCAACGGCAAAACACTTTGCTTCGATGTTTTAAATTGAAAATAATTACTAGAAAATTTTTAACATGTATTTATATTATTTAGCTCATTACCAATACAATTGTTAAATAAATATATAATTTGATGATATCACGTTACGAAGATGATATTACGTCTAAACAATTGGCGTAATCGTTGCAACATTTGTTGAAATTGTTCAGTGATTGCAGGCTACGACACTAGATTTATTATAACTTTTAAACAGACTTGCAATTCATGTCGATCAAGTTATATTAAACTGCAAAAAGTCAAACACGCAAATTTTGATTAAATTCGAGTAAAAAGGTTTAATAATACAAAATATATTAAAAACGACAACAATCAATTAAATTTATTTTTTATTATAAACTTAAGCAAACCTTTTTGAATTTCAATTTATTTTACGACTTATTAAAGTCGAGCCTTTTTTGTGTAAATAAAATGCTTATAAAATTAGATGTTGTATGCTCCTGCGTTATTTATTTCAGTTTTATGCAAAAGTCATAAATTTATGCAAACGCGTTTCCGCTCGTGCATCCCGAACGAAAATTCTTTATTTTCAGCTCAATGTCGAGATATTTTCACCTTTTTAAATCTAAATTTAACTTTATCACGCGGTGGT
>JADDOH010007654.1:0-22674 GCA_016648135.1 Agrypnia vestita
ATATTAAAAATAACGCAAATAGGGTTCCTGACATATGAATATTAATCAGATTTTCTCATAAACATAGTAGTATTATCCGTAAACATGAAAAGTGATAAGAAATGGGAAAACTTCTATTACATGATATATTAAAAATAACGCAAATAGGGTTCCTGAGATATGAATATTAATCAGATTTTCTCATAAACATAGTAGTATTATCCGTAAACATGAAAAATGATAAGAAATGGGAAAACTTCTATTACATGATATATTAAAAATAACGCAAGTAGGGCTCCTGACATATGAATATTAATCAGATTTTCTCATAAACATAGTAGTATTATCCGTAAACATGAAAAGTGATAAGAAATGGGAAAACTTCTATTACATGATATATTAAAAATAACGCAAATAGGGCTCCTGACATATGAATATTAATCAGATTTTCTCATAAACATAGTAGTATTATCCGTAAACATGAAAAATGATAAGAAATGGGAAAACTTCTATTATATGATATATTAAAAATAACGCAAGTAGGGCTCCTGACATATGAAAATATTTGAATACTTCAAGTGGCAACTGTTGTGCATCTCTAGCTTACAACACGACATTTATCGGTTCTAGGTGTTACAATTCCCTGATAACATTATATAAGTAAATTGAAGAATCGTATAATTTATTTACCTTTGTTGATCTCCATTCTGTCAAAGTCGTTCCCATGAATAAACAACTTAGAATACAACAATTATCGCGTGTCTCTCCAGCCGATTCAACGACGTTTTTATATGCGGAACGTCAACTAAAATAAATAAAAGAATACCGATGAGTGAAATAGATTTTTATTCCAATTTCGAAATCAAAGCTCCATTAGCCCAACCCAAAGTAGGTACCAACCGAGGTTCATTATTTGATTAATGATATATTTATAATTAGGGAATTCTATTGTTGAACTAGGAATAACCAATCACTAATGATGGGTTATTTAAAGCTAATAGTTTTTGTCATCAATTTAAAGAATAAAGATTTTTCCTCATTTTCCGTCCATTTCTGCCTTCTCTGACCAATAATGTTTTCAGGAACGAAAAAGTATTTTGAAGAACGTACCAGACTGGTACAACATATCAGACGGATAATGTAAATAGATACACGAGAACTTTTAAGGTTTCCGCAAGGGCTGCGTTTGATACTCTAGTGTTGCCGGTAATGTACAAATTCTGCTCGTTCACACCGCGCCCGTGAATTATATACATATTATAAATATAAGAAATAATGATAACTTTTGAAAGAAGTAATTAATAAAGAAGTTTTCAAGTTTCTTTCCATCATTTATGTGTTTTATTAAATTATATCTGTACTCTTCTATATGTTATGTTATCAAATGCTTCTATTATTCACACGTTTTATTGTATTATATCTCTTTTAAATCTTATTTTTACACTAATGTATAATTCTATTTCTATAATTTACACACATATGTTGTTGTGTTAATATTACATATAAATGCATTGTAGGTATAAGGCTTTTTAGCAGCGTATATATATATCAATATATATAAATAAAAAGAAACTCGTGTTTCCCTATCCGCCAAGTTTTCTCCACAACCACCCACCGGTGGTTATGGTGGTGGATAGCCCTTGATGTCACATCGAAAATATGCGAGTTTGGTGGGGGTGGCTGTGCGTGGATGGGAGTGGGTGACCAAAATGTGCTTTCTAGCACATTGTTTTTTTAGGTTTGGTTTAGATAGCATATTAATGTTTGTTCAGATGAAAATACAGTGGTATCGAAACCGGAATATCGAAATTTAACCAAATAACTTTATGTATTAGATATTAAAGATATTCGGTTTTGCAAAATGTCATTTCCTTCATCAGGATGCTCAAAAAGTATTTGTCAATACAAAATTATTTTCTTTTAAACTAACCAACCATCACGCCATTTCTGAACCATACCCCGAATTTCACAAATTTTTTTTGATTCTTTGACAAAAACTTTTCCGTCACCTGGCGCAGTGAGAAAACCTGATCCGTGTATCCTTACCCACTCACGAGCGCTCCTTGTACATCTCACACTTTTTCAGTCGTTTTCATCCTCACTTTTTCTATCAAAATTCTACCTAATGCTCTTGCACAGCCCATGCGCGACCCTTTTCCTTTGTACAGAGACATGATAACAGCTCTTCTCTAATCCATTAGAGTGAGGCTATTTTTAAACATTTATTTAAGAATCTACGGAATCACGAGAGAATTACAGATCCATCGCCCTTAATATCCCACATTTTGTGTATTACTTGTTTATAGTATCGCGCAGGTTCCTAATTTGTTATTTTCTATGGTCGCTTCTATGTCGCCTGTCAAAAAAATTATAATAATGTGCATTTGCTCGTCCACGTTTATATACAAAATGTCGGTCATTCTTCGTACACTTCAAAGCTCTTTTAATTTCTTCCACAGTTTTCTCATTCACATCACTGTAATCGTTCATATACCCGATGGATGCCTCCAAGAGGTCCTCACTTACAAGAGGGTTCCCGTTACTCTCGTCGTTTCTTCAAAAATATTCCTTCCATCTATTTTTCTTTCCTAGGCATCTTTCCATTTCACACTGTATTAGTTTTATGTATATTTTATAATAGCCTTTTTTTAGTTAGTTTTATGTTTATAATTTATAAGTTTTTTACCACTCTGATGAAATAAATGTTTTTTTTCTAAACCAGTTGGTTTTGAATATATAAATTATTTATATGTGTAAAAGTAAAAACCACCGTATTTTTGCATTAAAAATTAAAATCAATAAATAAATCTTCTTCTTCTTGCCCCTCCATCCATCGCCAGTCCTTCTTGTACGAAGGTCATATTTTGTTCGTATAAAGAGATTTTTGTTCGGCATGCGTTTGTATGGCCGGTTGCCATCTGACTCCGAGACCTTCATCTTAACCAGATGTGGGCGCTGCAGTTGACCTAAAGGGTTTTTCCGCTGCTATCCCAACTGAGAGCTCCAGCACAAACTCATTCTACTCTAAAGATTTTTTTATAGAAGTGTATATTCCCTGTCTGTTGGTCCGCAGGAGCTACTTCATCAAAACGAATTTGTCCACTGCGGGATTATTATTTTAATTAAGATTAATTATAGAAGTCTCGCAAAGATGAGACTATTTATATGAGAAACGTGAATGGAAGTCTTATATACAATGGCCCAGGGCTCACAATATGTATGAGGGGCTTAACGCAATGCAAACGTTCACCACATATTATCAAATTTTTTTTTAAGTTGTATATACATATATTCCAAATCTGTCCAATCAAATCTACGAATTATCAATTTTTTAAAGTTGTACATACATATATTCCAAATCTGGAAAACTTCCGTATATTTGATGGGACAATGTTATAGACGTTGTTAGACTCTTTCTACTAATTTTCATGTGATCTTTAAATCAAAATGTCAACACGTAATGAGATCATCTCAATTGAATCTCTGAGATTTATCTCATCATGTTTTACTCGGGACATAAATCATTTCATGAAATGGTGAAATCGATTATACTTATAACATATTAGAAGCAATAATGTTTACCAGCCGCACATAAATTCGATTCTTGGCGAGGTCACAGTGATTCAATGTTATTGATTCACACCTGAGTGATTTTGTGACACGTTTCACTACTGCAATTGTACCTCTTCACGTAGTGCTAAATCTAAATATAATAACTTTTTTTTGTCTGTCCTCGAACCGATGGCAGCGCGGCAACTAAGCAACATAGCCAAAAACCGTGTGTGGTATATACTATATACTATATATATATATATATGTTTTGCTTGAGGTTTCCGCGAGCGTTATTGTATGTAACAAAAAGAACTTCTGGACTCCCTCGCGTTTTCTGTAAATGGTCTCCGTGAGAAGACCAAGGCCGACGTTTCGACACGGTATCACGTGCCATTGTCAAGGCTAAAAGGCCTCAAAAGTTACGGACTAGCCGTACTTGTTCGCGGGTGACATGAAAGTCTCCCACCAATAAGGCTGTCATACTTCGAGTTCAGTTCAGTGTAACTAACATATATATATACACCACACATTGTAAAATAATGGGTTAGCTAAGGCGCGAACCATTAATTTACGTCTTCTACATTCGACGTTGACTGGTTTTTATTATTAAATTGTAAAAAAATAAATAAATAATACTTAAATTATGTTCCGTGATTTTCACGTGTGTACGGCTAGTTATATATATACTGCTTCTCATGAAATAGTATACATAGATTTCGCAGCTTCATTTATTTCACTCCTACCCCTCAAATGCTTAAGAAAAACATGTCGATGGGCATTCCTCTATGCGCTCTTTAGGGAACAGACATGGAAAGGCTGACATTGATAAAATTAATAAATAAATATAAATTTCAACAGAATTCCTGACGCTGAAAATCGTTGTTACACTGTTTGAAGGTAGGACTGAGCAATGTTCTGCCAGAAAGCGTATTGGCGCGCCCGCACCACGGCGAGAAGTCGTAAAATTTGAATACGTTAGATAATATTGATCTCTCCAATCCACCTGCAATGTCAATGTCGACGCGCGGGCTGTTGCGAGTTACCGCCGCCGCTGAGTAACGCGGCGAGCCGGCGACCAGCGCGGTCTAGTCTACACGGACCCTAACAATGCATTCACTGCGCTCTCACTCCGCAACACCTGCTACAGATCCGAGAGAAGATTTCTCCGAATACGAGATAAAACAAATAAAAAATTTCTCTCGTTCATATTTGGTTTTTTATTTGATGATTAATGACTGACACGTCACGTTACACGTACGACTTTTAACACGCAATTAATTTTTTATTTTAAACTAACAGTACACACTAGTGATGGATTCGCTTTGTACTAGGAACTACAACGTAGTAGTGGTGCTACATTATACTAAAGCGCACACTTCATACGTTTGTAAGTATACTGCACACTGCAAACTTCATACTTTGGGACCGAACGATGCATCCCCCCCCCCCCCCCAAACCCCCGACCGACCCATGGCTTCGCAATGGATTTAAAAATGTTTGTAGCAATACACTTTTCATGAAGCACTTCTTGTACGTTATTGTAGCAGATACAATTTTGTAGTACTACAATTACTTCACTTCATGTAGTTTATTGAAGTACCTAATGTTTCCGTACCTACTAAAAATCTAGTACATAATTTGTAGTCTTTAAACTAGTGAACGTGTGCGTGTAGTACCTACCTAGTCTTCATTGTGAAATATAGTTTTTCCCTTCGCTAGTACACGTAAAAATCACGGAACATAATTTAAGTATTTTTTTTGAAATCTATACCTATAAAACTCAATGTCTGTCTGTCTCAATACAAATCCACACCGTTTGTCCGATTCGATCCAATTTTTGCATACTTATGCTTTAGGACCCGGCGGGTAACATACGCAACATTTCTCCCCTATTCCCATACACCTTCCCCTCCCCCTGACATATTTTCGATGCAAATCTGTACCGTTTGACGGATCGGACTCAAAATTTGGAAACTTATTTTTTAGGACTCGGCGGGTAACATAGGCAACATTTTTCTCCTTTTCTCATACCCCTTCCCCTCCTCCTGACATATTTTCGATGCAAATCTGTACTGTTTGACCGATCGGACTCAAAATTTGAAAATTTATTCTTTAGGACTCGGCGGGTAACATAAGTAACATTTCCCCCCTATTCTCTTACCCTTTCTCCTCCCCCTGACATATTTTCGATGCAAATCTGTACCGTTTGACGGATCGGACTCAAAATTTGGAAACTTATTTTTTAGGACTCGGCGGGTAACATAGGCAACATTTTTCTCCTTTTCTCATACCCCTTCCCCTCCTCCTGACATATTTTCGATGCAAATCTGTACTGTTCGACCGATCGGACTCAAAATTTGAAAATTTATTCTTTAGGACTCGGCGGGTAACATAAGTAACATTTCCCCCCTATTCTCTTACCCTTTCTCCTCCCCTGACATATTTTCGATGCAAATCTGTATCTTTCGACCGATCGGACTCAAAATTTGGAAACTTATTCTTCAAGACTCGGCGGGTAATATATTTGACATTTCCTCCATATTCTTTAAATCGTCTCCCTCCACTGATATATTTTTAAAGCAAATCTTTACCGTTTAACTGATCGGACATAACATTTGGAAGCTTATTCTTTAGGACCAAGGGAAATATATGCGACATTTCCCCCCTATTTTTTTACCCTTTCCCTTCCCCTGATATATTTTCAATGCAAATCTGTACCGTTCGACCGATCCTACTCAAAATTTGGAATCTTATTCCTTAGGACCTGGCGGGTAACAAAAGTGACATTTCATCCCTCCCCTTTTACATTTTACCCTCCCCCTGTTATATTTTACATGCAAATCTGTACCATTCGACTAATCGGACTCAAATTTTGTAAACTTATTCTTTAGGACCCGGTGGTTAACATTCGTGACATTTCCCCCTATTCTTTTACCCTTTCCCCTCCCCCTGATATATTTTCGATGCAAATCTATACCGTTCGAATCAAAACTTTGTTTACCCTCACAAATTTATTTAAACTTAATCCTTGACCCGTGCAATGCCGGGTATGAACAGCTAGTTTAATAATAAAAAGCCTGTCAAATATCGAATGTAGGAGAGCGAAAATTAACAGTTCGCGGCTTAGCCAACCCCTACTCTTACAATGTTTGATATATATACGACAGGTTACGTAATTAACGCAAAACCTGAAAGTATTTTGTTATGGATCGGCTACTGGTCTAAAATATTCTAGCAACCATGACCTGATATCAATAGTTATGGAGATTTGCAATATCAAAGTTTGCATTTTTTTTCAATATATACTAATTTTTTGCAAAAAGTATCATTACAGTAACTTATATCGATTATGAAAAATTCATTTGCATCAATACAACTTAAATAAAATGATAAAAACATTACAAAAATTGAAAAAAGATTTCTTTTATCATTTTATTTAAGTTGTATCGAAGCAAATAATTTTTTCATAATCGATATAAGTTACTGTAAACATAGTTCAACATTTTGCAAAAATAAGTCAGAAATATTGGAAAAAAAATGCAATCTTTGATATTGCATATCTCCATCACTATTGATATTAGACCATGGTTGTTTAAACATTTTAGACCAGTAGCCGATTCTTAACGTGACATGTTGTGTACAGTATATTTTTGACGGGCCATGGAGCATGGAGAAGCGGTTTTTGGCCATGTTGGTTAGTTGCCGCGCCCTAGTCTGCGCGTCCGAGGTTCAAAGACAGACAGACAGACAGCGAAATTATTATATTTAGATTTTAACACTAAGTGACGCGGCTCAATTACAGTAGCAAAACATATCAAAGAAACACTCAGGCTTGAATCAATCACATTGATGTAGTGTGACCTCGCCAAGAATCGAATTTATATGTGGCTGGCAAACATTATTGCTTTTAATATGTCAAATAATCGATTTCACCATTTCATAAAATGATACATGTCCCGATTCTACAGAATAAAATACGATGAGATAAATCTCAGAGATTTAATTGAGACGATGTCATTAGCACGTGTTGAGATTTTGATTTGAAGATGATCTGAAAATTGGTAGAGAGAGATAAAAATTCAAGTCTTGTTAAATATTTTTATTATTTATTCTGAAAAATTAGGCATAAAATTATAATAAGTTTTGATTGCTACTAGAGCAATTGGAAGAAACAACTGAGGAAAGAGCTATCGATAGACAATTGCTGTAGCGAGCGTGAGAAGACTACTCAGATGACAAATCTCAGTGTAAACATAGTGTGTGCACGGTAGTTAAAAAAATCGAGAGTTATTCGAACTATTTGGGTAGAGGTATGGGGCTGGGAAGCATGGGAAGTAAGGAAAGGAAGGGATGGTAATTAACGGGAATGTAAGTATAAGGGATGGCAAGTTATATCGCAATGTAACTGCTATGTCAATTACTTATGCCGAGAGTTATCTCGAAAGAATTTCGCGGGGCCAAAATCTATATCTCAGAGATTGCCCCGGGTCAAAAGTCTCATCCGTGAACACGGGCTATTACTGTCAGCATTTTCGTTCTATGCAAATGGATTTATGAGAAGCTTCAATGGCTTCCAACGATACAAAATTAATAAAATGTTCTGTAGCGTGGCCATAGTGACAGATATCGCAGATAGAATTATTTGTTGCTCATTGGAAAATGTACCACCTTTACGTTGAGATACCGGTGTGTTAATAAATTTCTTCAAGGCGGGTAAGTCTCTTCGGCCAAGGGCTGCTGGGCTCATGACGGTTGGCAACTTTTCACTCTTGTCAGTAGTGATATACGCCTTCAACCAGACTTACATATAACCGGTAACCTCTGGAAACCGGTATCGCGCCCTATTTCCTACCCGGTGGGACTTGGATGAAGTTGCCCTTTTATATATATACATATATATATATATAACTTGGTAATGGGCTTCCGATACGAACGTATGTGCTCGCACTGCCCCTCGTGACGGAAATTTATTAACAAGACAACCTGAAGATGCCTGTTGTGATTCAGGCGAAACGTCGGTTGACCAATGGTCCTTCTGAGGACCAGATTTTGACGCGGGTTACCCCCAAAGAAATTAAAACTAACATTTCTAACACCCGTGAAAAGCTTCATTATAACATATATATATATATATATATATATTTATATATATATATATTATATATATTAGATATATATATATATATATATATATATATGCCGTTACTATGCAGTGGGATCTGCATCGCAACGGCATTGTGAGGACACTGTGAAGTTCAGAGTGGAGCTGGGTTCAGAAGATGCCAAAATGAAGTCATGTTACCTGATGATGCTTCGGTTAACGTTGAATACTCTGTACAATGGCTGTGCTTTTGGCATCACTTGTCATGAGGCTTTTTTTTTCGTTGTCACGCCAAACCCGTCTTATAAAAGCTGTCGTCCCTGGTTCAAACAGTCTCGAATTATTACTTTATTTTTTATTCTGTTATGTTTATTTTCCTTTAGTCCCCATTACACCCTGAGGCAGAGTGTGATTTATGCGAACTCCTCGGTGCGTCTGCTGCGTCTGAGGAGAGTGCTTTAGCATTAAATTAATGACAATATGTACGGCTAGTGTGTTGGGCCGATTTCGTTTGTAGAAAGATCTGTGTTGGATCTGTGTCGGTTCCCACTTCAGTTTATTACTCGGATTATTATCAAATAATAAAATTAAAATATTGATTTAATCTTGAAAGAAATGAAAAAAAGAACTAAAAATGTCATCAATCTTCCGTGACACAAGAACGACTAAACTCACTCGGTGTTATGGCCACTGAAGTGATGACATCTTGCGACTTGGAAAGACTTAGAATATTGCAAGAAACAAACTGAGAAAAATATCATATATTAAGCGTTGTTGGTTGGTTAAAATAAAAATAAAAACTTTAATAACTTAGGATTCAATTTACTTGATTTAATGTTTCTAAATTTTTTCACACACGTATTATCCAATTCTTTAATTCGCACTAATTATCTCTAGTCACTCCTCTGTGGTATATTTTTTATTACGCTGTTTCTATCACATCGATCACTTTTGAGAATATTTCGCTTGTAAGTACTTCGCCCAAATACCTGTCACTCGGTTATACATGCACTGGTCACACAACTTCTCTAGTTAATTGATTTTCGAATGTTTGAGACAATTCTACATATTTCTAGTATTTACACGATATTTCTGGTGTTTACGAGAATATCTTATCTTAGTGTTTGAGAGATTTAGATAGTGCGAATTCCTTCCGATTCTACCATCTCGTTACGATATCAATGTTTATTTTATGTTACAAAATTGGTTTATTAAAATTGTGGGTTGGTGAAAATATTGATGCATCAGGACATATTTTGCGAGGGGGAATTAAACGTTTTGACTGCCTAGGGACCTCCACAAAGTTAGACTGGCCCTGAGTTCAATACCGCTTATTCCTGATATTTCAAGCCGCCAATACCGCGCACCGGCCGGTCCTCCATCGCGTGGCCCCCGGGCGCGCCGCCTGTGAAAGTGCGGGCTCCAGCGCGGCAAGTCACGCAACTCAGCCGGCTAGCGAAGGGAAAAACTTCATTTCAAAATGAAGACTACAACACACACACGTTCACCAGTTTGAAGACTACAAAGTGTACACTACAATTGTAGTACTACGAAATGAAGTGAAGTAATGAAATGAAGTAATTGTAGTATTAATGAAGTGAAGTAATGTAATGAAGTAATGAAATGAAGTAATTGTAATAATAATGAAGTGAAGTAATGAAATGAAGTAATAGTGAAGTAAATTTTTAAATGAAATGAAGTATTTTTTTCCCAAATAAAAAATTAGTGACCTAAAAAAAAAAAAAAGGTCAACGACAAAAATATTTAGATAAATGACGATATTTTCTACAAAGTAACATTTGGCGACCTAGAAAAAAAAAAAAAGGTCGCCAGACAGATTTCTTCGTTCGATTCCAAAATATTTTCAAACCATGGGGGGGGGGTTGTTACAGTTTCCAAAGATTTCTCCATTTAGCTACATCAACTTCCCAAAAATTTCTTCATAGCTCCCAAAATTTTTCAAACCATGGGGGAGGAGGGGTTGTTACAGATTCCAGAAAATTCTTCATATATCTACATCAACTTTCCAAAAATTTCACGTAAAAAATACACTATTTAAAATGTGTTTCTCATACTTTCGATAACTTTGAAGTGTATGTACTTTGTAGTGTTCGCTTTGAAATGAAGTGTACTATTTGAAGTTTATACTTTCAATAACTTTGGTGTTTGTAGTTTGTAGTGTGCACTACACATCAAAATGTGCGAAGTGTGCACTTCAATGTAGTGTAGTACTACATTGTAGTATTGAGTACAGAGCGGACCCATCACTAGTGTGAACCTCATTATTTCCACCGGTCGCTAGCATTATATTACGTTACTGTCAGTTATATTATTGAAATAAAGGAAGTAAATCGTTGGAACCCGAGGAATTATTATTTCATCTTACCCGCAGTACCAGGATTTAACTGTGCATATTATATTTGTCGCTTAGACTTCTATAACGGTATCTATACACATCTCTCTAAAAAGGAAATACATGAATAACAACCCGTATTCAATGCCACCGCAAGATTAATCACCGGCGTTTTAAGGTATGCGTATATTTCATACCATCTTTAAAACCCTCACTGGCTTAAATGTTCAGAGAGGACTGAATATAAGTTGTGCCTCACAATATTCAAGGCTATTCACAACATGGCCATTCAATATATTACCGACTTCTGCATTTCATTCGATGAAAATAATAGACTGCTCATTCACTCAGCGTCAACTTCCAATACAAGTAGGTTACTTGAAGTGAATCTCGTCCACAAAACTAACTTCGCTGGCGGACCAAAGTTATGGAATAAACTGCCTAACAAACTGAGACAAGCAAACAGCTTATGACAGGTCAAATAAAAAGTAAAGACCCACCTATTTAGACAGCTATACAAAAACTTGTAGAATTATACCGTTACGATACTACCTAATGTCTCCACTACAAATATGCACTCCTCGAAACCATCTTTTTCTTCAGATAAATTATATATCTCTCATAGAGACGAAACAATATTTTTTATGGGAAGTCTTTGGGTGTTAATAGGGCTTATGACCTATCGTACAGCTGGCTTAAGTGATAAATTTACACAATGTAACCTTCACCATTTCCACCCACGATAGAATACCAAATCTATCCAATTTTTGAAAGTTTTGTATATATTTAAGTTTTAAAATCCGTTTCACATATATGTTTTTTCATTCTCCTAATCAGATACAAATGTCACTAATGAGCTATCTATATTATTGCAATTTTTATATCAATATCCTTTATATGTGTAATGAGATATCTATAATATATATTGATTAATGATGTCCTCTGGGATAAAATCCAGTACTGTGTTCATGGATGAACTCAAAATAGTCTGAACATATTTTCTTCCTGGCACTCTCAACTATAATTTTAATTATGTAAATAAGCCAAAATTAAAAAAAAAACATCATCATCGGCATAGTCATGATCATTACCATTTTCTTTATGAAAATCGTCAAAAATGTAGTGAAAAGGAGACTATAATAATATTACTAATATAATACTCATATCATATTACTCATATAATATTAATCTCTAAGAGGTAAAGTTTGTATGTTTAGATGTAGGAGGTTATCTCCGAAATTACTCCGATTTCAAAAATTCTTTCACCAATATTTATACTAAGCTTTCAGGATGAATAGGAGCTATATCGTCGCTGTATATATAATTAAGCCTATGTGCCGTTTAATATATTCTCAGATGAATGAATCAATTTTTCCTATAAATAATAGATGTATACTAAAAAAAACATTGCCGTTCATCTGGCAAGTCTGCGTAGTAATTATTTAAAGTATTTTTTATAAATCTAGTCTGTGCAATTATTTTTTAAAACAGTTTCATTCGTTTATCTCAGAATGTACTAAAACGGCACGTAGGCTTAATTATATATACGATTATTATATATAATTATATTACGATATATTACTTTGTTAAAATAAAATGTCTTTTGTGGCATCCTATTTTACAGCTAAAGTCTATGAAAAAATTGTCGAGCGATGCATTTTTTACGAACGTATTTCTTATAACGTATAAGAAATATTTAAATACTTTCTATAGACCAGTTGTAGAATTCAAAAAGTTCTATAAAAAGTCCATAACACTATATACCTATCTTATATGTAAAGGTTTAATACACAATATGACTAAAAATCTTTCCTAGTAAGCTAGTATAAAATAAGTCTTTTTGTGATATTTATAAAATATTTAGTAAAAGACTTTAATAAAGTTTAATCAAGTCTAGAGTTACACAGAAATAATAAGATTAATTTTACGATTGTTCTAAGGATTAAGGAGTTTTATTATCATTTATATTCAAGGAGATTTGGAATAATAGGTTCGTTATTAAGATTAATTTCATCATTATTATCTACAAGTCGTACAGAGAATTGAGATGTATGTGATCGTTAAGGATTGAAACCGGTTAATATATCGTTATTCTAACGGAAATAAACGGTTTAATATGTCGGTGATACAGCGAAATAAGCAGTTGAAGAAAACTGTAATCATCTCTTAGCATTTTATGTATATACCTTCACAATTAATTTGTGCTATAATTTATTTTTGGTAGAGTTGCTGTGAAAAGATAGAATTTTCCGATGTTCACGATTATGATGTAATGTATTGTCACTTGTCGTGGCTGCGGGAAACAAATGATTAATTAATTAATAAAGGATACATTATATAAAGTCTCATAGAGTCGAATTTGATTTATATATGAGAAAAGTAGATGGAAGTGTCTTACAGCCTGCATGTGCTTGCTTAAGTGCTCTACATAATGCAACGTTCACCAATTTCAAATTAAAAAAAATTGCAAAAATAAAATATAGAGGTATCATTTCCAGTTCGAAATATGTATACTAATTTGTTAATGAGAAAAAAAATCAACAGATGTCTCTAGCAGAGACCATAGTAATACATGAATGATTCTTGATTCAAAGATATAGGTATCTTCGAAGATATAGATATAGGAACCTTTAAAAAAATATATAAAAATTGTCGATGTTCTTACGATGGAATTAATGAACGTTGCATTAAGCCAGCTCATACAAGTTGTAAGCTCTGAGCCATAGTATAAGAGACTTCCATCCACTTTTCTCATACATAAAATAGCTTCGTCTCTGTGAGACATCTATAATTTATCCTTAATTAATTAATCGTCCGCCTGTGGACGACATCCAGTAACACTGTTCTTAGAACATACTTTCGTATAAAAATATCGATTAATTAATTATTCAATGAACAAAGTCACTAAACACGAATTAAACTTATTACGCTATTCTTTAAACCACTCTTTTCGTAGTATATCACTCGACTTTATCATCGCTTGCAGAACATTCAATTTAATTCTCGCTTGCATTAGTAGCATTTATTCTTCTCGAAGAAACTGTCATTAATTATTTGTCAATATGTCTATGCATGGTGCGCGGAGCGCAGTGCGTAGTGGGGAGAGAACAGAGCTCTGTGCGCAGTGTGTAGTGGCAGTGACAATTCGAGTTTGTATTGTATACCTTGAGTTGGAACATAGCTGGATGGATAGAATGCGCATGCACGTGTCCCTATACTCAGCTATGTTATATGGCATACATAAATAATCACAGCATCCCCATTTTTTAATTATTTATTAAATTGATAAAACACATAATATTTTATTACAATGATAGCTAACAAATATTAACAATTCAATTTTTTTATATGATATACCTCACCAAAAAGAATTATGATTCTTTGTGTGGTGAGAGATAATCACTTCCAATCATACGGGTAGTGTAATCTAATTTAATAAACAATGAGAATTAGGTAATATACTATTTATTTAATATATCGAAAATCCTTCAATAATTAAGAATTAAAACGAGACTAAACTCAAACACAAAAGTCAATTCTACAATAAAAGAGGATCCATTCGGGTTCATTGGGGGAATATGCACACAAGACGAAACCGCAAAACATCTACCATCATACAAAGTAAATTGAACAAATCAAGTCATTTCATAGGTATCTTCATCGATTCGAGGGAAGTACTCGACAGTATCTCACACGAGCAACTCGTACCAGAACCAAAAGAAAACCATTAATACTAATAAATTATTTGTCATCATCATCACTCTCGGCTCTACAGCCCCTGGTGGATCATGGCTTCCTCAAGAGTCTTCCTCCACTCATCTCGGTTTAGTGGCAGCTCTCTCCAGTTCAGGAGCTCCAAGGCAGACATGTTTTTGAGGACGTTGTCGCTCCATTTTAATTTTGGTCTTAGTTAAAATTATTTGTAAACAGGTATTGTTCGATCTTTATGAACAGAACCAGATGGCACTGAACACATCCACCTTTCCTACACCTTTTCATAGTGCACGCTCTACAAAAACCTTCGTCTATGATATAGTTATTCACCTTTGAATTGTCTTGTTTGCTTGAAGTTTTTGTTGGAGTTTTGCATGTGCCCAGTTTAGGTGATCGTAAAGCTTTCTGATAAGGATTAAGCTGCCACAAGAATTCCTGATCTACTGCCCTTTTGATAAGGGAGAAACCAGTGTTGTGTTTTCTTCGACCTGGACCAAAAGGACAAAGCTAAGGGCGTGCTTTCTTCTGACTTACTTTCCTTCCAGGAACCTGTCTTTTCCCACCTTGACTTATACAGTTCACATTCCGTGTTTACACAGGTATTAAATTACGAATTTACCGGTAATAATCCTATACATCGGTAATTTAGAGTGCACTATTAAATGTACTAACTCGATTATTTTGGGTATATCTTTTCGACTCCATTCAGATGAAACAGTATTTCTCAACTTGCGTGTATTTAATTTATAGGCGTTTTGTTTTATATCCCATATGAACCGGTGCCATTACGATTATTTCTCTTTGTACACGTTTTATGAACACCTGCGTACCCGTAATATGCAGGAACACACTGGAAAACCGCACCCGTTACGCGATTCTACGCTTTGCCTCGAACGTGGTTGGTTGATTTACAGAATTGGATCCAGTACTATACAAATATACAGGCATATATGAATAACGGTTATCCGCTAACACGCTACCGCATTACCGTATAACATATACGGATATTATCTAGTGCGTAAACTCACTCGCTGTTATTGGCGGAGAAAATTCTATTATTGGGAATAAAAGCAATCTAAGAGGAGGAGCTGTGGAAGTGAATTACAAATATTTTTTTTTAATATAATCAATGTATATTATAGATATCTCACAGAGACAAAACCGTATTTTTATGGGAAAGTAAGTATAGAAGTCTTTGGGTGTACATACGGCTTACGACCTATCGTACGGCTGGCTTAAGTTATCACTTTACACAATGTAACGTTCGCCATTTCACCCATGATAGAGTATACCATGTCTACTAATTTATGGAAGTTGTTTATATATTTAAATTATGCGCCACGTTTCACATATGAGTTGTAACCATCCTCTACGCGGCCACCACCAAAGCTTTTTCATTCCCCTTAAATTACCACAGATGTCGCTAATGAGACATCTATAGTTGATTTTGGAATTTATTAGCAATATACTTTATCTTTGTAATGAAATTCCTGATAAATTAGTGAAAACATCGGAAATGAATTAAAGATTAAATAATTAATTAACTATTCAATGTACAAAGTAACCAAAAACGAATTAAACTTAACACTATTCTTTTAAATACACAATTTCTGTATTACTCGTAAATAAACAATTTATTATATCACATTTTTATCACTTTCTAGAATATTTCGTTCTCGTGCATAATATTTATAGCTTATTTATTCCGCCAATAGGTACTTCGTTTGATTGTTCGCTTTATTTATTTATCCTTTCGCAATTCTCGACTGGCGTCGTTTCGCGGCTCGCGCGTACTTCGCACTGAATCTACTTGTTAAACACAACCCTAAACGACCCCTGCACCACGGCCGGCGTCGTATTTAAACCTGAAAATGCTGGTATTTTCGTACTTTCAAGATTATTCTAGTGTTCAGGAGAAGGTCAACGTTGCTTCCCGGATGAACCAGGCATTTATAGATGTTCCCGAAGGTTGTAGATCACTCTAGATTGTTATAGGCCATTATCAATCTTTTGATTGTATTATGACATGTTACAAGGAATTCGGACAGTGCCAAAATTCTTTTTAGCATCTCCTTACAATATTATGAATTATGAATGATCCAGTTTGTATTTTCTTCCTTAAAATTTTGTACAATTCATTTATGTTACGAGTTATGACAATTTTTCACCAAGTAGATATAATACTTTCAATTTTTCTTGATAAATAAGACTTATTCTTCTCCTTCTATTTCTTATAGATCTTTCGATCTGTGCTACAGAAAACTACGCCTCCTGGGATGACGAGGTTCAGCTATTCCTCCATCTTTTTGGTGGTTTTCCCTGTGGGCGTCGTTCAAAGGGGATTTCATTGGCTGTTGTATGCATGAGTCTGTCACTGTCTATCTAGTGATCCCTCCAATAAATAACTTTATAACTAATCATAGTCTTAAATTAGGAGTGAGAATTATAAAATCATATAGCAGCAAAGGCAGCAGTATCCAAAAAAAAAAAAAAAAAGTTTTAATGCAATCACCGCGGATTACTTATTTAATATGTACTAAATTATAGATTTTATGTATCAATCCTTTTCCAAAATGAATTACTCCTGCATCTTCTGGTCGTCCTGCTTCTTGGCGTCCTGCTGGATGGACTGATGAGCGGGTCCCGTGGACTGGATGTTTGGATTGGATGACTGGACTGGACTGGATTCAAAATCATGTTTCCTATAAATTTGTAGGCAATGTTTCCTATAAAATCTCGAATTCAGTACATCATAAATTAGTTTTTCTCGATGACTGCAATAAATTTATTTTTGATATTGCTACCGTTGCTTTTATACCCCACATATGTAATATAGAACTAAAACAATATCAATACATACTATAAAAGGGAGTTCCTGGCGAGCTTATGTCCGTCTATATGACCTCACTAATTAGGAGAATCTCTCAACGGAATTAATGCGGTTTTTACTATTATGGTCTGCATTACTCTACAAAGATTAAGAGCTGAGCATTAATGGTATTAGTGAATTAAGTCGGGATTTTTTTTTTCGCTAAAGCGCTGTCATGGAAAACGCTGTATAATCCGTTAGAGATACATAAAAAATCGTGTAAGAAAGAATTATATAAAATTAAATGATCTTAAAAAAAGTCAGTGATAGCATATAAATATTGTAATGAGGCTAAAAATAATCATGCACTCATGTCAAGTGACAGTTGTTTGAAATGATTACAATACTACCGAAGATTCCAGAACGGCCTAGCATAATCTACGGCTTACGATAAACATCGAGAAACATGTCCCAAAGTCTGGAAACCGCAAAGAACTTCTCGAAAACGCGAAAACGGCATACGGGAGTAAGGGAGTCAATTTGTTTAGGGCGTGCACGTTTGACAGCGATAATAGAAGCGAAGGTAGCCGCGAGTTGCGAGTTGCCAGGACGGCCAGACGAGCCGTAATTCGACAGCGAATATTTTGGAAAGTTATTACATCGCGAAATAAACCGAAGCGTAATTAATAAGTGCGGAAATTGGATGGAATATTCTAGTGAATAGTCAATAAAGTGTTAGAGGGAATATAAAGTGTCTATTTACGAGTGATAAATTTACGAAACAATTTAATTTAAGGAACAGCGTTACATTTAATAGGATAAGTGACCTTGTACGTTTGAAAAATTAATTATTCAGTAATCAATAAATCCTGTATTAAATCTAAACGTTTTCATTAATTCCTCCTGCAGCCACGACACGTGAAAATATCTTATAAAGATAACATACACCAACTATTTTTGTCTATAAAATTTTATCAAATGTATAATAAGATATAATGGCTAACTTTCTAACCTTAAGAATTTATCGCAGATCAAATTTGTCCTATACACCAAATAATTTAATTAAATATCTTGGAAGATATGACCATTAAAAAAAAATAAGACGCAGACAAAACTGAACCGGGTGAAGCCGGGCCGGAGTACTAGTCAAAATAAATAAATAAAACCTTTTTTATATGGATAACACACAGACAAACAAGTTGTCAGAAAATGATCAAAATCGCAATTCTCTCGGAATTTAGAAGTTCTTGTATATTAAATACTCAATGTGCAATTTCCTTTAACAGGATACACAAAGAAGCTCGAATATTTTTAGGAAGGAAGTGTTTCTTGTTTAAAAATTCTCTCTTGGAAATTCCTTATAATTATTTTCGTTCCCCTTTGAAGGCCAGTTCATTTCCTTAAATATTTCTCATATAAAAGATCAAAGCGTGATTGCGAGGCAAGGAAATAAGTGTTGAACATTGAGTAGACCATAACGTGGCAGGAAGACATCTTCAGGACCTTCGTGGTCCAGTGGGCAATGCACTGGATTATGCAGGTTCGATCCCAGGTAAGGCCAAAATAATTTTTCTTAATAAATAAATCTTCGGTAGATCCACATCTCGAATGCCTCGAAACGCCTTATCAATTCTTTGGTAAGCGTCCATTCCAGAAATATCCAGAACATACAACACCGTAAACTTTAAACATGCATTCTTACGCATTTGAGAAATGTTAGAAAAGTTGTATTTATAATATATGATTTATTATGAAAATATGTGAGGTGATTTATTACGAGTGTTGAAGGCTTCACGAAAGTGTTCACGAATTGGCATGATCAGATAAACCGAATATTAATGGATGACCTGTTAAAAGCTTAAGCAATCGAAGAGCGTGTGTCAGGTCAATTTATTGCTAATGGCACTGTACAGTCGGCCGCTGACGAATTTATTGCTAGTGTATGTTTTTTATTTTAGCAATATTTTACATGCATAGATTTGCATCACTGACGTCAAGTGTGTTGTTGCAGTACTGTCTAAAGTGAAGCGATAAATATATTTTATTTTCTTTCTCTCATAGATGTAGCTAACGCAAACCAATGTGTATGTACTCTTGGAGTGCCATGTCAAAAAAATTGAATCGGAGAAGATGTATAAGGCTAGATATGCATAGTGTGGGGTTCTATCCTATCTGCCCACCCATGTGGCAGTGACGATTGATTGTTAGTTAGTTAGAAAACATGTGTGGGTAAAAATAATTTTATTGACTTTTCAGGACTCCGAATTCCTACAATTCTTTCGCGCTTTCTGGGCTGGTTCAATATAAGATTGCTTCTTCCTACTGTTCTTCATACGGGATGGTGTCTATGTAATTACAAATATAACACTCGAAATTAATAACTAATAACTAGATTCACACCAATTTCGTAATTCGCATTAATTGTTACACCTGAATATTTCACAAATACGTAGGTAGGTACTTCTCTATTTTGCTTTACTCTTGACAATCGCTTTGTCGTGGTTCAGACCCGTCGCGACTCTAGCCGCACGTACCGAGCCGGCACGCACCAATCAGGGGATCGATGCAGCTAACCAGTCCCCATCGCCATTAAGTATATCCACTCTTTCGCCGACTGCCGCAGCCATCAAAATCAACATTTTCGGTATACAAGGCCAACTCTGTAAATTGAAGCCAACCGTGAGTATAATTTACACTCTGTATCCATCTTATTATCCCGCCTCTGCTGAATAATATCACACACACAGACTTACGTGCCAACATAAGAATATGTCATTAGACGAGGGGGGATTTTCTTCTCAGACAGCTACACTACAAAAATCGTACTCTTCAGCACTCAATGCTAGTCGCACTTATTTCTACGATAGCTTATCAAAACAACAACGCCCTCTGTCCTTCGACGCGAGTACTTTACGTATTTATAAGACCAGATGTTCGCGATGTTTCCGGAATCTAGTAGATTATCCCAGGCTTTTGTAGTAATTTCCAATTAACAGTAAACAGTAAAAAGTGTCGTTAAGTCTTCGATTAAGTGCAACTCCTTCCGGTTCTACCATTTCGTGACCACACATATATTTCGCAAATTTAAATGTGTTACATAATTTGAACGCAAATCTGTACCAGTTTCCGTTGTATTATTACATCTAACCATAAGAAATATTAAAATCACATTTTGGTTATAGTCGAATTTCCCTTAAGCACTTTCGACCTATCAGACGGTCGCGCGTCTCTACAGGGTGCGGTTTACGCTGAAAAAATCATAGACCCAGTGCGGTCTGTGTGCGAGAGCTTTGAAGAACACTGGTCGGCAATGAAAATACTAATAATCGTCCATCGCAACAGTTATTGTCGAGCAAAAATGAACCCTATACAAACAATTCCGCCTAGATATTGAGACTATTTTGGAATGGAAGATATTAATTATTTAACACTAAAAGGGGTAAAGCGGCAAAAAACGATTAAATATAATTCGCTCGGGGAAAATGCGCCTTGCGAAGGTGGATGCGTACTGCGTTTGAGGCGAGTTTTGCAAACCGTGAATGTTAGTAGCCCTGGAAGCTAACGAATATTGGTTTTCAGGAGAATAATAAGAAATGAGCTTAAATTTAACGAAATGACGTCATAAAATTTAAAAAAATATATTAAAACTTTTTATAAATAGGTACTAAACGTTACATCTTATCTGTTCTAAAAAATATCAGGCCTTCTCAAAATTTCATAAAAACATTTATTTTCACTCCCTTTATTACTCGTTGCGTCTGCTTGCTTGCCGTCAACAAAAACTTTAGATCGATTTTTGACCCTTTTCCCGTGAACCAATCGAGCTGAAACTTGTCAAGCAGACTAGTGGCGACGATCAGGAAGATCTATCAAATTTTGGTTAAAAAAATTAATAATTATAGTATAATTTCGGATTTTTAGAAATTTTATTGATTTTTTCAAATTGGAACATTAGAAAAGTTTGATTAGCAACGGCGCGGCGGCTAAATTTTCTAAATTTAAATTACTCCGTCGGTATAATAGATACATCACTACGAATTTCGAAAATTTACAAAACAATTTCTTTTAGATTTCTGCTTAGTTTTGAAGAATTCTACATTACTCAAATCTGATTCTGACTAAATCATTTGACGCTGGAAATTCATAAGGTACGATATTGATGATAATTGAATCTATCAAAATCTTGACATCTCAAAACATCTGACATTTTAGAAATATATTAAATGTCTGTAAGTTTAGTGTTATGTTATATGTTTTAATTCGTCTTTAATTATTGTTATATTTTACAAAGAAAGGGAGGATAGTAAAAACTTGGTTTTTATGGGTTACTTGTTTACCATTTATAAACGTAGAATGTAAATATAATAATTTCGTTTTCTGTCCGTCTGTCTGTCCCCTTAACTTCGTGTAACGTCCGTAAATTCGTACGAATCACGGCTACGGAGATGGGATTTGAACCCTGGGCCAGCAAACCCGCACCGGCTGCTTAACGCATGTTGCTACCACCGCCTCTTCGGGGGCCGTCAAAAATTTACTATATTAATGTTTCGCCCAGCACAATTGCCTGGGTTTTGAATAATAGTATTAACTTCCGGAAGGGGAAATATAAAAAAAAATATTTAAATATTTTGTTAAAAGTCTTCATGAGTGTCGGTTATAAGTAAATACTTATTCTTTAGGAACCGGCATCTAAAAGTAAAGTCATTTTGTCAATTTATATCTAGTGACCATACCAAAATCGATTTTTTGTTGAATATCAAAACGAACTATATACGTTTTTCGTGTATTTTGTGTAACTTTATGTCTTCGTCTTTTATTTCGCCAATTGCTAGTCTGTGAATGATTTTAAGTGTTTCGATTTTTGTAATGCTTTCGATGTTTAATTGTTGTGTTATACGGTATACAGTTTCAGTTGGTGTCCGGTATTTCAGAATAAAGACCATTTTTAGTATTTTGTTTTGCTGTCGTTGGAGTCTGTTTAGGTTAATTTTGTTTCCGGTTCCCAAAAGGGTATCAAATATCCTAATCTACTCTTGACGTATGGCTGGTGCATCAGAATTTTTACAGTCTTTGGTGTGATTTCGTGTATTTTGTGAATAGGCTGGTCAGTTTAGTCAGTGAGTCAATTACTTTGTCTATTTGAAAGGTCCATTTGAGGTGTCTGCC
>JADDOH010007655.1:0-45095 GCA_016648135.1 Agrypnia vestita
AATATTATTCACAATAAATAAGTTTTAGTAAAATCAAGCTGGAAGTAGGTAGCTGTAGGCAAATAAAATATACTTTTATGTTGTAACATTTTGTAATAAACAACAAATATAAATTCCACTTAATCCAGTCTAGCAATCCACATTATAGTGCCTTATCCGTCCACTTACGAGTCGAAACCAAACACGCACCCTAGTCTCTTGCATCGCTCTGAGTAGTCAGTGAGGAAGGGTAAAGGTTAAATTACGCGGACTCTTTCAGAGCCTGATGTGTCCAAACTCTTCCAGTACGACACCCAGTTCGCGGATTTCAACCCCAATGCACTCTAACCTTCCACTATGTTAATCAATTAATAAATGAGACTTACAGATAAGGTCGATATATTCACGAAAATACACGAGGCCGCTAAAGCGTAATTGGATAGCCCGTCTGCCCCGGATAGGAGGAGATCCGTGGTTAGAATCCCGGTAGCTGCCAAATATTTTTTGGTGCATTCGATTTTTCTGTATGTCTTTCTAATTGATTAATAAATTTGTTTTTTTTTACAAATACAGATTTCTATCGTCCGAGAAGCGGTTTTTTTAGATTACTAAACAAAAGAATTTCTCCCACAACCAGTTAAAGTAAAACAGGCAGTTGATGACTTGATTTTGGATGACGGAGGGCAATTTCTCAGTCTTCCACTCAGTTTAGCTCTACATTTAAATTCTCTAACCAAAGAGTTTCTACCTACAGATGCCCTACAATTATTTTTGTCCAACGGTAAAATCAAAACTATCAAGTCGAACATGTAAAACGTGTATAATCATGCCTCTGTCAAGTCAGTAAATCGTCACATAAAGGAGATCCATAAAAAATTAACACGCTCACCGAAACGAGTTGATGTGCATAGCATAGTACAAACTTTAGGCGAATACCAAGATAATATTTCGACATTTTCGTGATTAACTTTGTGGAAGTTCATTGTAAATAACTATGAATAAAACACAACGTTGTTTATTTCACATAATGACACTTTAATTAAACAAATTAATTAAAACGTTTTCGATGCTTACTGCATCATCTTCAGTTATATACTAACTTAAGACTAGAAGACATTTTATCTACTACACGGGGCGGGAGTTCAGAGCGGGAGAGGGATAGGCGGAAAGTGAAAGTGGTTGCTGGGAGAGGCTAGTATGGTTAGAAGGGGGGAAGTAATAAGTGGTGTTTGTATGTTTAGGGCCTTATCATTAATTAGATGAATTTCTATATTTTCCAAGATGTCCAATTTCTTTCCTTTTTTGCATACGTGCAACACCTCCACGTTATCATACTTGAAATGATAATGGAAGTATTCATTGCTAAACTGCAAATAAAGTATAATATGTTATTTATATTTTTCATTTATTTATGATTTATTTATATATTATGAAGAGGCTGCCATACCTGCAATACTCGCATTAGTTAAATAACTTCCCGCTAAAAATAGCGCTAGTGTCGCTCGAACATGTATTATTTTGAGCACGACAGGCGATATCGAGAAATATATAATACTATAAAACAAAATAGAAATGTGCAAACTTTAACGCCTGACCTTTTAACTGCGTAGTGCTACATACGAAACCCTTTCTATGTAGAAACATACGTACATGCATGAACGTACGTTCATGTGAACGTAAGTTTTGCTAGTTTGACGACATTTTGCTGTACGTTTATTATTCGTTCCTTATATTAGGATGTGACAAAGCCGGCTGTAATACAATGAATATTGTTTCTTTCTGAAATGTATAATTTCGCGCATAATTTCACTCAAAAATTGTTTTTTATGCTATTTTTCTGATTTTTAAGAAAAACATTTTTTTAAGATCTCCATTACATGTAACATTATTTTATTCTTTTTTCTTTAGCGTTGAAAAATTGTATGATGTGTGTGAATTTAAACTATATTTTTTATTGTTTTATAACATTTTGTTTAATATCAATGTTAAATAATTCAAATAGAAACCATTTTAAAAAATTATACGTGTACTTATGTATGCGCGTTAGAAGTTAAAAAGTAGAATAAAGACAAAATAATATTAATAAT
Source organism: Agrypnia vestita (assembly GCA_016648135.1). Classification (NCBI taxonomy): domain Eukaryota; kingdom Metazoa; phylum Arthropoda; class Insecta; order Trichoptera; family Phryganeidae; genus Agrypnia; species Agrypnia vestita. The sequence goes on from JADDOH010007655.1 coordinate 2,067, forward strand.
AATAATTTCGTTGTCTGTCCGTAACTTACTGTAAAGACGACTTTAGATATTTAGAATGTGACAAGCAATCAGCGCTCAACTCACGTTGCGCGGTCACGCAAGAGTTGTTATTAATTACTATATAGTCGTACACCCGTGAAAATATGGTTAAGTATAAATAGAATACAGAAATAAAAAAATTCTGAATTATCTTTTCAAAACGTAAGACTTTCATGAAAGTAACTTATATCGAATATTTAAAACTAATTCGCATTAATAAAAGTCAAATATGAAAAAATAAAAGTCAAAAAAATGATAATCATCCGTATTCTGAACAAAGCAACATTGCTATTTCTTTATCTTGACAGTTATTGTATTACATTGTGATGCCGTTTTTTTGACGTTTTATATTTGACAGGTTTGAAATTAATGAATTCAATCAATTAGAAAGCTCATTATTCGTAATTATGAATACATTAACATTTCTTTACGTTTTAGGGCTTTCTGATTGATTGAATTCATTAATTATTTCAAACATGCCAAACTTAAAACATCGAAATTAGTGTCAATATAATGTTATATATACCTGTCAAGATTGGGATAAAGATCTGACATCCCAATACTGCTATTTTCAGAATAGCACAGATTAACTTTATAAAAAGTATTATATATTTTTCAAATTTCTGAAGGGTGTTAGTGCAAAATGATTAAACATTTTTTTTGCTTGTATTGAAGCGAATTTATTTTTAATATTCTACATAAGTTACTTAAATAACAATCAAAAACGGAACATATAAACGTAAAACCTTATGATTAATAAATATAATAACAGAAGATATAAAGTTGTTATAACATACGGAACATAAAACGGAAGGACAAATATTCGGATGCTATGAAACATAACAACGGAAAATAAAAACGGAATAATATTCATAAGCAAAATATATTTAAAAAAACATAGTAACGAACATATAAACATATCATAACAAACGAATTGTTACAAAAGAAATCATAAAATCTGATTATGAAAACTGGAGAAAAACGATTATTAGAAAAGTTCAACAACTGACCATAACAAACGATTATAAAAAACATTCATGCATGTATGCGGTAGAAGTTATATTTAAAAACTAAAATAAAGACAAATTATATATTAATGATGAAAAGTATTGAGTTGTATAAATCTACACTGATCATTGTCTATTACTTTATTGAATTTTATGAAAAGAATGAAAAATCATACTTACAGAAATGTAACCTCAAATATCTAAATAAAACAATTTGGTTGTCCATCCGTAACTTGCTGGAATGACAACTTTATATAATTAGAGTGTGACACGCAATCAGTGCACGGCTCACGATTATTTAAAAAGTATAATAAAAAATGTTTAACGGAACATATAAATGAAAACAAAACGATTCATTAAAACAGGGTATTTAACATAATACAACATATAAAGATGTTATAAAAGGAAAAAAAGGATTCGTAAGATCGGATTATATGAACTGGGAAAAACGATTCATAAAAAATATCGACAATTGACCACAATAAATAAAAATATATAACGACGGACGACAAAGATGGAGCATGTAAACGGTTCCTTAACAGCCGAAGGACAAATTAATAATCGGTGGGACGCACTTAAATAAAAAAACTAAAATATTCGAGAATATTTTTCGTCTATAAATGGCGAGCCCTTCGCAGTTAAGTTTGTCACAACAATAGAGAACGACCACAGATAAAGTGACGTTGCATTTCATTTTAAACATAGATTTTAAGTAATTACTAACTTCATTGTTAATATAAATCTTTATTAGCGTGCATCCATATTGGTTACAGTGAGAGACAATTTTAGTTTCTCAAAAATGTGTTGAAAATAAACAATTCATCTTTCTATTATTTCCATACGTTCATTTTTTTCAAAAATAAGTGGATTTCTATTTAAATATAAAATTGTGTATTGAAAGATGCACTGGCTATTTTATAAGTCACACAGACCATCGGTCAGGCAATTTGGTGATAACGGCGTTAAAACAAGTGGTGAAATTTATAAAAGTAGTAATTTTTAATATGATTAAATGTCCTTAATATCAATGTTTTGTTATTTTTTTTAAATATTTAAATTGTTCCATTATGGAAACGAAATGCCCAGGTACACAGCGCAACATGACAGAGATTGGCTTCTAGAATATTCATTCCTTAAAATTGCGAAAAAAATATTAAAATAAAAATATTAAACCGAATAAAAATGTCGATTGAAATGATCCCATCACTATTTCTTTGTGGTGTAGTTTGAACCGTTTGAATTAATTCAAACATAAATATTAGGTCCTTACATATGAAATTGGCGTTTTGCCTTACTGGCAAATTTGATCTCAAATATCTTATCTTTGGTTAGGAATTCCAAATCCAAATTTATACAGCTATTTACTCATGTATTTGTGTTTTGAAAATTATAATTCATTTGTTTTTTCCTCAATTGTTTTTTTCTTTGCGTCACTCAGTTTACAAAATGAATAACTTGAAATATCGCGTTATTTACTAGTACGAGTTCCACCGTGGCACCAGTGCTGCAGAAACGGCTCGAAGGATTAATGATGTGTATGGCGACGGTGCCGCAAAAGAAAACACAGTGCGTTTTTGGTTCCAATGTTTTCGTTCTGGAAATTTCGACCTGCAGAACAAGCCCCGTGGACGGCCGGAGACCAAAGTTGATAATGAAGAATTGAAGGCTATTGTGGAAGCGGATCCATCGCAAACCACATCCGAGTTAGCTGCAGGCTGCGGTGTTAGTGATAAAACTGTTTTAATCCACTTGAAGCAAATGGTAAGGTGAAAAAGCTTGAAAGGTGGGTACCTCACGAATTGAGTGAAGCAAATCAACAAACGCGCGTTGACTGCTGCGTTGCATTACTCAACCGGCACAATAATGAAGGGATTTTAAATCGAATCATTACCTGTGATGAAAAGTGGATCCTGTACGATAATCGGAAGCGCTCATCGCAATGGCTGAACCCTGCCGAACCAGCCAAACCATGCCCCAAGCGAAAATTGACTCCAAAAAAGTTACTTGTGAGCGTTTGGTGGACTAGTGCTGGTGTCGTTCACTACAGCTTTCTTAAATCTGGCCAGACGATTACGGCAGATGTCTATTGTCAGCAACTGCAAACCATGATGGAAAAGCTAGCTGCTAAACAACCGAGGCTGGTTAATCGCTCTAGGCCACTGCTGCTTCATGATAACGCTAGACCACACACTGCACAACAGACGGCTACCAAATTAGAGGAGCTTCAATTGGAATGTCTAAGACATCCACCGTACTCTCCGGACCTTGCCCCAACAGATTACTTTTTTTTTCGAAATTTGGATAACTTCTTGCAAAGGAAAAAATTCAACTCCGATGGGGCAGTCCAAACCGCCTTCAAAGATTTTATTGATTCCCGTCCGAATGGTTTTTTTAGTAAACGGATCGATGAACTACCTATGAGATGGCAAAAGTGCATAGATAGCAATGGTATATACTTTGATTAAATAAATATATTATAAAAAAAAAAATCGGCTTTATGTTCCTCCCATACTAAACGCCAATTTCATATGTAAGGACCTAATATTTGAAACGTTCTTTAAAAGTATTTAAGCTATGTTCTTTCGGAATGCAATTTGTAAAAACAATTACTTGCATTAGTAACTTTCGTTTTCTGACATTTGTACAATGTTTACGGCCGGCGTTCGGCCGTCGTCTGAAAGGATATTTTTGTTCACTTTTTATGGGCTCGGTTATTGAATTATTAAAATTTTTGGGCATAAAGTATATTTATTGGAGTATTTTTGTATTAATGACAATGAAATTATCTTAATACCAATGTAAAAATTAATCAAAAAATTCAATTCATTTATGGTTTTTTGGACGCTGCAATATAGGAGACGGAACGTAATTTTTATCTTTTTGTGAACATTGTATTTAACAACCTACCCAAAAATAATAATATATTTTCCCCCAAAATTTCTGTTGAAACTATTTTTATTCAAATTTTGAAAAAAAATATATGGTCTTTATATGGAAATATTTCGAGGAAAAGTGTACCAAAGATAATATCGGGATAATATTTTTTTTGTGATAATAACAAAGTATTTTGTTGACTTTTTTTAAACAAATGCCTTAATAGTGAATGGATCTTTCATAATATAATTAATTTAATGAATGTTTAGCTGTAATTTTGGCAACAAGATTCGAAAATTTTACACCAATTTGACTCTTAAGACTGCAAAAACTTGAATCATGTACTATGGTGCCTTAAGAGAAACACACACATATCAAATAATAAAACTGAAAAATTAAATGCTGGAACCTGGATTCGAACCACGGACCTCTGTTTTACGCAGACAGCGTGTTACCAATTTCACTATCCCAGCTACTTAATAAGTCGTCAATATTTGATAGTTATATGTTTCTCTTTAAATTATTAATTCACTTATTTATATTATTCCATTTTTATTCGGGAAGTAATCGATTGTTACGAGAATATCAAACGAAGATTTGACGTCTTCTCGCTAGTCGATTTCCGAATAATGGAAATATTCTTTGCTAAACTTCAAATAAAGTATATTTGTTATTTATATTTGTCATTTATTTATGGAAGCGAGTCCCATAATATTTAATAAGAAATAAATAAAGTAAAGTAAGAGAAACACACAAATATCAAATAATAAAACTGAAAAATTAATTTATATATATACATATATATATATATATATACAGGGATATTTGGAAAACATTAATATCCTCGCAGGACTATATTCCTGCCTTGATTATAAGTCGAAAATATTTGAGCTATCGTGATATTATGTTATGTAGTACTGACTTGTATTAAAGGGAATGAATTTTTCATATTCGATATAAGTTACTGTAATGATAGTATAACGTTTTAAAAAAAAGTCAGAAATATTGACAAAAAATGCAAACTTTGATGTCGCATATCTCCTTAACTATTGAAATTATGTCATAATAGCTTGAACATTTTCGACTAACAATCAAGGCAGGAATAGAGTCCTGCAAGGTTATTAATGTTTATATATATATACCAATATTTACGTAAGCATAGGAACGCAGAGTAAGAACTTTGCATATTTTTGCTGAAAATTGGAGGGGTTAAAAATTACTAAAATTCTGTGTACGTAATACTTGAATGGCCCCTTATCCATAAAGAAGCTAGTATCAAGAAGACTGTAAATCTAAGATCTTAAACATTTGAACAAAACCAAGGATGTAGCCCAGAAAGAATGAGGTGGTGCAGAGCGATAAGATTAGCCGACAAGAAGACTAACACAAATTGTGAAGCGCTGGTCGTGTGGCCACATGAGGAGAACACTGCACGCAGGGCCTAGCAACAGCAACCAGTGATAGCCGATTGCCAACTGCTAGTTGATAATATAATAAGGAAACATCCAAAAATTAATTTAGTATCAAGTTGGAATACCATGGTGTAGTGCGCTATGTTAAATGTACGGATATATTTATAACATCTGTATGATTAGAGAAAATCATTTGGGACTTGGGACATTATAGAAATAATTTTTAATAACACATTGCAGTAGACAAAAAAAGTAAAACAATAGTTTTCAGTGTTACTTGTTGAAGATTTTTAATAGGTATGTATACGTATAAATATAATTTCCTCGGTCCGAACAGCAAATGTAAGCCGTAAGCAGGATTATCGTATCGAATCAATTAATTCTACAATCCTTTGGCACTTGCGGTACATTTGACTAGATGTGAAAAGTAAGAGTGTCCAACTCTTCGTGGTACAAGTTTCGTCCTCATTATGCAAGGTAGCTAGTAGCAAAAACTTCGGGGAATCTTCTTCATGTGATTTTGAATAGAAAATATTCTTTACTCTTTGGGTGAAATGTAAACCGTTACGCAGATAAGCGACATCAAAATTTTCATTTTTTTTCAATATCTGACTTACTTATACTACAGTAGCTTATTTGGAATATTAAAATTCATTCGTTTTAATACAAGTGAAATGAAGTGACAAAAATGTCAAAAACCTTACAAAAAATATTAAAATTTCTGCAAGGTTTTAATAATTTTATTAGACTTGTATTAATGCGAATAAATTTTTAACATTCCATATAAGTAACTAAATATATATTATGGATGTCTCACAGATACGAAATTATGTTTTTATGGAAAGTAGGACATTGTGTAAAGTGATCACTTAAGCCAGCAGAACGATAGGTCGTAAGCCCTATGAACACCCAAAGACTTCCATACCTATTTTCTAGGTATATAATTTTGTCTCTGTGATAAATAAAAAATTAAATAAAAATCTGCGGATAATGAAGCATTAGCTTAATAACGGGACCATCTATGAGGTATTAAAGCAAAGGCAGCAATATCCAAAAAATAAAAAAATATTTTGAATGCAGTCACCGGGGATTACTAGATAATTTAAAATGTACTGAATTCTCGGTTTTGTGTAAACTAAACTGTCCCAAATCACGTTTCCTATAAATGTATAGGCTAAGTTTACTATAAACACTCGATTTCAATTGATTATAAGTTATTAATCCTCGAAGACTGCAATAATTTGCTTTTGGATATTGCTGCCTTTGATTTTATACCCCACATTTCCAGTACCTAGTTTACGTCAGGTTTTTCACGGAGTCCTTTATTTCTGGTGCCCTATTCGCTACCATACATTAGCAACAAAAAAACAATATAAAATACGTCCATCTCATCATCTTGCTATTATTAGTAACATAGCGTATTTTAGTATATATATATTGAAACCTTGATAAGTGAGAAGCCTCTATTATTGAGAATTTCAATGAGGTCCCGACACTTTTTCATCGAATTACCTCTGTTAATGGGACTTTTCGAACCTGGTTAAATGAGATTTGATTTCTAGGATTTTTCCCTGTAGCTCAGTCCCCTGTATAAGTGAGACATTTTATCAGGTTGGGACAGGTTTCGACATGTTTGTTTACAAACATTTGAATTTCTTTCGCACGTGCTTTGTTAGTACTACCTCAGGTTTTGACATACAAACAAGGGAATAAAAGTGTACAAAATTTCCAAACGTAAATATAACACATTATCAGCATCTAAAAAATTAAAGCTTCTATCAGATTATGATTGTGGAAAGTCGCGTGATCAACTGTGTACGGAGAATACAATACCAAAGTCAACCCTGTGTAGAATTATTCAAAACAACGAGAAAATTCGGTCTCAGTGTATTGATGGAAAAGGAAAACTAAAAAGAATACGACCAGCAGAGTATCCTGACTTGAAAAATGTCTCTCGACATGGATAAAGCAAGTACGGAATAATAACATTCCAATAAGCGGATCAATGATTAAAGAGAAAGTTCAAGAATTTGCAAGTAAGCTCTATATTGATAATTTTTCTGGCAGTTATGGATGGTTAGAGGGCTTTAAGGAAAGAATCGTTATAGCTTTCAAAAATATTTGTGCCGAGAGCAATTCTGTGGACAACAATGAATGTAATGAGTGGATTAAAAACCTTCCAGTTTTATTACACGATTATTCCCCCGATGACGTATTCAACGCCGATGAAGCGGGCTTATTCTACAAGTGTCTACCGGATGAAACTTTTACGTTCAAAGGTCAGCCTTGCCATGGTGGTAAGTTGAGTAAAGATCGGGTCACTGTACTTGTATGTGCGAATACGTCCGGAACTGAAAAAACCCTACACTTCTCTTAATTGGAAAATCTAAGAATCCAAGATGCTTCGAGGGTATCAAAACGTTGCCTGTTATTATCAAAACAATGAAAAGGCCTGGATGACTTTTGATTTATTTGCAGATTGGTTAAAAAAAAGTGAACGCCGATATGAGGGCCCAAAAACGAAAGATCGTTATGTTTGTCGACAATTGCACAGCTCACAACAATATGCCCAAATTGGACTATCGTCGGGGATAGTGCAAATCCGCGAATCTACTACAGGTAGGGGGCGCGTATCTGCACTACAGATAGTTTTACAGGAAAAGGTTAAAACTTTATATTTTTTTTATTTCAACAGATTTTGGGCTCATTTTAGCATAGAGAGTTTTATTCATGTTCTTTGTAATGTCAACAATAGATATTAGGTGTTAAAGTTATTAATTAAGTCGCTATAACACTTACACGGATTTGATTTAACCACAAACTCACCACAATGGTACCCCATAGAGTAAGCTATGCGATATTGAAATCAAACTAGTAATATTATTACAAAATAATAAATATTTAATAATCAAATGATAACATGACTTATAATATCTGTTTAAAGCCTTATATCACACAAGCTTAATTTAAAAAAATATATTCTGAAATCTCTTCAAAATATAAACATTGATAGTATAACAATAATTCAATAGCAGTTTGATTTAATCTTACATTCTACTCAGCCTGTACAGCCTTTTCAATAATTACCTTATTAGGAACAATATAACAAGTTTTAGGAATAGTATCACGAAATAAACTCATAATAATAAAAGAGCTTCTTTAGGTATCTACCAAAAATAAATCTTTATGACTTGATGTAATTAGGAAAAATGTTACTCGTTAACATTAAAATTATGAAAAACATCAAAAAAATATAAGAACTAATTCAACCCTACTCAAAAAATAACGACTGCCATCATAGTTATACAGAATAAAAGAAAATTAATCATTTTTATAAGGTAAGTTGTCGTAAATTCATGGCAATCCATGGGTAACACTTTTTAATTGTGTGATGACTACGGATTTTGCATCGCCAATCGCAGAAGTGCGTTCGAAACGACGGCATTTATATTTTGTGACGTACATCCATCAGTAAAAATTATGAGGTTTTTAGGGAATTCTTCTATGATTTTCTTTAAATAATCAACAAAAAATAAAGCGTAAGTTGATGCTTTCAAATCAGTTGTTGTCTCATCAAACCAATAACACTTTACATTATTAGTGCCAAGATTGTTATTGTAAAATTATGAACCATCAATTTTATTTTAAAATACAATGCACTGGCTGTCAAGTATGGACATAATTTCACCGCTTGTAAATCAGCGGTGATAACGTGAATTGTTAAATTTTTCGCAGCTTCTTTGTCTAAAGCCTTTTCCTGTCTAGCTAAATTTTTCCGCGATACATGTTGTTGATATTTTTGCTCTGTAATATTTCCTGCTTTATATGAACAACAAAGATCGCACGTGCCTTTCCTTGGTTGAAACAAAGCTATGTTTTCATCTTTCAAAACATCTTCGAATAGTTTTCTGGAAGCCACTTTCTGTCCATTTTTGTAGCATCTTTAGCATAGATACGATAAAGTTTACGTTTAGAATGTATTATGGGTTCTATATATAATTTTTTACTTCCCTTTTTGCAGTAGTAAGAAGGCAATTTAGGCATGGCTCTTAAAAATGTTTGTACTAATTCTTTCAACGAATGGCAAGGCAATGCAGTATCATTACGTTTTGTTGTTGTATCCCTATTAGATTTTTCTCCTAGCCAGTACCTTACTGTCCACTCCTTAATACCCATCGTTCATAAAAACGTCTTTAAACATACTCCCATTTTTTGGTTATTTAATTTTAAATAATAGACTTTTGTAATACCTCGCCTTGTATCAGCCCTTTCAGAAGTTTTTCTTTTAATCGATTTTTTATCTACTAAAGATGAAACAAAGATTTTCTCGACTGTCCAGCTCATCTCCCAAAATTCTTTAAAAATATCTAATCTTACACTTTCTGTAAACTTTTCGTAGTTAATCACATTGCTTTTTATGCATTTGCTTGACTTACAAGCCTCTCTAAGTTTTCGCGCAGGTCTTAGAGCGTCTTGTAAAAAAATTTCCTCACTAGTCTTTCTAAAACCTGTGTATTCCTGACCTAGCATTTTCAAATTCTTATTCCTAAACCTTTTTGAAGACATCTGTTCTGCTTTTCGTTTCCTTGCCCTAGATTCAATTGCAACTTCAGGTTCCAAATTTCTTTCAGGAAACGAATCGTTATTGCTGTCTACTGATGTTAAAGCTATCCGTTCAACATTTGTTATTTCAGATAGTGGAACGTTATTTGGATCAGCAACAGAGTCATCTGATGAAAAGTCAAGAGTTGGTAATTCACTTAGTGAATTATTGTTTTCAGTACGTACAACCTCCTCAGAAAAATATGGTAAATTATCAGTCGAAGTCATAGTAGGGTCAGACATATAATTTGGATCACCTATTTCCAGCAGATTAAATTGTGAAGTACTGAAAGTGGTTGTGTCACAGTTAGATAAAGCTACACTTTCTTCAGTAGGCACTTCTTGATTTCACATTTTCGAACAAATTGAACTGGTTAAATTTTCAGGGAGTTCATTGGTATTTTCATGAGTTTCTAATTGCCTAAGCAATATATTTTTTTTAATCTCCAATAATTTTTCACGCCTTTTCTTTAAAGCTTTCAATGTCGTAACTTGATGTGTTTCATCTTTTTGACAAGAGTCGCTATTATTCGCCATTTTAATCTTAAATAGAAAATAAGAAAAACATTATATTAAATTTCTTCATATGTCACGTAAATTACAATTTAACATACAGAAAAACCGCGTAAATGCATTAGCTAAGTAAAAATAGACAAAATATTCATAATGATTTATATATTTTGGTGATATTTTTAAAAATTAAATGCATTTATATAAGCTGGCTAACATACACAATGTTCACCTTACAATATTCAGCTTTTTTGTAAAAAAAGGTTAAGTCTTTAGCACGGTTAAGATGAAAATATGAACTGAAAATTATTTAAGTAGTACTAAATGTCAAGATTCTATTAACAAAATAATAAAACAAACACTTACCTGATGTGGTGCTGATTATTTTTAATTATAAACCGAGTTTAACAACATAAACGAACCACAAATACGCTCCAGATGAGAAGTGATCACATACGCGGTACCGACATTGACGGGCCCCAGATACGCAGTATTGTTTTTGGGCGAGTCCCTGCTTTCTAAAGGTCGAATGAAAGTAACGTTAAAATGGCAGCTGCCAATCAGAATCCTGCGTGCATTGCCCGCAAAATCTTAAATTGGCTACATTTGTCAGATATGCTGTATTATCCAATGCTAGTTACGCGGATTTGCACTATCCCCGACGCTATGTTAAATTGTTGTACTAACCCGAAAATACCACAAGTAATTTTCAGCCCATGGATCAGGGTATTATTAACAACTTTAAGGTTTACTACAGAAAGGAAGTTGTACAATATGTTCTTAAATCTATAGAAGACGATAAAAGCCCTGAAAACAACATCCTCCAGAACATGAGATTTTCGAGAAAAGCTTGGTTTTCTGATAGCAAAACCACAATTAATAATTTCTACTAAAAAGCGGGATTCAAAGTGACGAATGTATCTGAACATGAGAGCCTACAAGAGGAGGTACAGATCTGTGCAGCGTTTCCAGAATGGAACAAAATAATTACCACCTGTAGAAACGACCAAAATGACCAGCAGCCGACTTTTCAGGATTTCGTTTCTATGGACGATGATGTACTCATTTCAGAAGAGCTCAATGATGATGACATCGTTTCTACGTATTCTTCTTTGGACACAGAAGAAGAAGTAGAAGAAGATGAGAGAAAGCGTGAGGCAATGAAAGCTTTAGAAACTTTACATAAGTATTTTGCGATGTCAAATATTGATGATTCTAGTATTTTTGATCAAATTTATGCCATCGAGAAATAGGTTTCAGCAACTAGCAATCAAATGCAAACGTAACCGATTACTTTAAGTCATAAACTTTACTGTATTGTATTATTTTTTTTTTTTTGTAATAAATAAATACTGACACTTAATTCATAACACCAAAAATACGCATTTTTATTAACATTTCCACCTCTATATATGGAATAACGGTACATTTCGACCTCTATAAGCGGGGGCCTCTGTAAATAAGTCAACTATAATTTTAAACCTGTCTTATTGGAAAACTGGATAAATGAAAACCTCTTTAAATGGTACAAAATCATTGGTGCCTTGAGATCCCAATTAACCATCAGTATTATCAGTAAAATAAATCTAGTCTTATCGCTTTACTCATCCCAATTATAATAAATTCGTTGTCTGTCTGTCCGTGCGCCCGACAATCATAACTTCTAGTAACGTCCGTGTAACTTTTTAAAAGTATTTATTAATTTTTTTCTTTCTTTTTTTTCATTTCTTTTTTTCCTTTTATCCAGAAGGATCCAGAAAAGATGAATCTTTTTTTTTATTTATTCTTCTTATTCCTTAGGAACCGATGTGTAAAGTAGAGTCATTTTTGACGGGTTACAGCTAGTTGGGTAAATAAAAATATATTGATGAAAATTGGTATAAAAAGTTATCACTACTGTATTTTTTACGACATATATATATCAAACATAATAATTTCGTCCGTCCGTCCGTCTGTCTGCCTGTCTATCTGTCTGTACCCGTAACTTCGTGTGACATTCGTATTCCGTTCGAATTCACGGCTAAAAAAAAACAAATTGAACGGCCGGAGATGGGGCTTGAACCCTGGGCCAGCAAACCCGAAGGCGGTAACGATCGCCGTGTTCGCCTGCATTAATCGTCAAAAATACAGTACCTAGATATAAGACTTAGCAAAAAAAAAAAATTTCAGTCTAAAAATAACAAACATAATAATTTCGTTGTCTGTCCGTCTGTACGTCCGTCCATCCGTCCATGCATCCGTCTGTCTGTCTGTCTGTCCCCGTAACTTCATGTAACATTCATAATTCCGTTCGAATTCATGGCTAACATTAAACGACCGGAGATGGGGCTTGAACCCTGGGCCAGCAAACCCGGAAGCGGTAGCGAAAGCGGTGTTACTATCGCCGAGCCTGCATTACTTGTCAAAAATACAGTACGTATAGGACTTAGCAAAGACGTGAACCATTTCATGTTCCGTCCAATAACCAGGTTTTAGAATAATACCTACCTTATACTGCCAGCAGGGGAAATATAAAAAAATGTTCAAATATTCTGAAAAAAGTCGTTATACTGTGACTCCAATACATGACTCCGACACGGTATTGCCACGTAACACATAAACACAGAAACACCAAGATTTCGACACGATATTGAAAGCCAATACTTAACCACGACACTAACACTCACAATAACACATCAGCCCTGATGAAGGATCTTGCAATGGGATCCGAAACGTTGGCCGGAAAGGTCGTAATAACACGGTATAATACCCCAGAAAACACAAACCTGTAAACGAATATGATAATTTGTGCTATATTTTACGCTCCGTTGCTAGCCAATACGGGGAAGACAATTTATTTGCGCCACACAGTTAAAGATATATACGATTCTAAAAAACAAGTCTTCTAGCACTAGTATCAAGATTACTAAATAAAATTATTTTATTTCAGATGAAACGCTAAGCTGGAGCAATGAGTAAAGGCGAGTACGAGATGAAGGGGCGCGTCCTGAACCGGGGCAATTTCCTCTTAGCTCCGGATCCACAGGCACAGCTCTTGAATGCCATGCGTCAAACGGACATGAGAGCGTTCAAGAAACTCCTGCTGTCGAACAAGGTTAAACCCGATCACTGCTACAACTATCCAGACTACAAGACCTGTCTGGATATTGCCTGCTCTGTCCCCAAATGCAGCGAATTTGTAAAACTGCTGCTGGATCAAAATGTAGACATCAATAAAATCAACAAAGACCACGGTAGAGCGCCTATACACTTCGCGGCAGAAATAGGGGACCTGGACACTATGCGAGTGCTTCTGGATGATTCAAACATCAAAGTCAACGCCATGAGCAAGGGGAACACCGCACTCCACCTAGCCATCAAACAAATAATTAATTTAATAAATAAGGAAGTCGGCGGAGATAGAGATGAAATCATAAAGAAATATGAAGAAATCGTTGAACTCCTACTCAAAGCAAATTCTGACGTGAACATACCAGATATGAAACACCTAGCTCCAATCGGTTCGGCGGCCAAGCAGGGGCTGAAAACGATAGTAGAGATGATTATCAAACACTCGAAGAAATCAGTCGATCTGGATTCGTACAAGGTTACAGATGAAAATAGCGCGAGAACAATAATCGAACAGTCTTTTCCGGACCTCGTAAAAAGGCTACCATCGAAAGACGAACACAAAGAAATCGTAGATTTTCACAAATTATTCGCCCACCTGACCAGTCATGATGAAGAACAGTTCATTGCAGATTTTGATAAAATCAAAGGGAATTAGGATTTGTCCAAGATTCTATCAGAAAACAATGGCTTGTATACGTTAATGGCTACTTCAATTCGCTTGCGAAAACGGAATGGACAAGGTGGTAAGCATTTTACTGAAAAATGTCTGTATCCTCGTCTGGGATTCGAACTCGCATCTCCGGCACTATCCCAGCTCAACCACCGACAAATGTGTGTCTGGTGCTGCCTCGGCTCGGTTCGGCTGCCGCGCTTTCCGCAGATGTGTGAGTGCGGTCGCAGCTTATCTTTGCGCCCGTGTGGGTGCGGAGTAAATATTGCTGATCTATGGATCTGGCCGGTTCGGAGCGATCCCGAGTTTCGCCGATAGATGCCGCCGTTGTCTTGATTTGTGTGCAGTTTTACGACGATTCGTAATCGAGTTGTAAATTTGCAACAGGATTAAAATAATAATAAAAGAATTTCATAATCCTGTTATATACACCATGCATAATGTGTCACAGGCTCTACCCGAGCAAGTACATATTTATCGATTTCAAGAACGTCATTTGATGTTTCCAGTCACATGTTTTTATATCTTCTTCAATTGATGTTTTTTTTTTTACATAAAAATTAAATTTTGAAAATGTTTGAGCACATTTTTGTACTTTAAACAATTTTTCTGAACTGGGTATCAGATTAAAATTTCAAATTCGTCGTTTCAGGTTTGGGGTTCAGACAAATTATAGGCTCGAAACAGGTTCGGTTCGAAACCCTGGTTATCACTTATTATAGATGTATTCTACAGTAGCGGGTCAAGGGAAGGATATCGCGTAATATTTTTTTTTTAATTTGAATTATTCTACCTTAGTAAATTCTTAGTTGGAATTTTAAAGTAAATAATTCATTATCCCATCTATTAGTTTAGAAAATATTTCAGTAATTGAGCCAATGCCAACAGTAATCTATGGATATCTAGGATTATTTTTTGTATTATACCTTAGTCGCATCTTTCAATGGCATTTTTCTCTCCGGTTCCAGCCGTTCGATACTAACCCTGTGCATGTATCATACCTACCCTTAAATCTTTAGGGATAAGACATTTTCCCGGCCACGACAGCAATATTCCCATTCAAAAAGTTCTATTTGGTTATTTAAATCATTAAAAAGAATTTAGCAAAATCTAATACATAAATATGCCAATCAGACAGATAATAAATGATTATTATTTCATGATCTACATTTTTCACTATTCGTTCCAAATTTCGTAAAAGCAAAACATCCCCAGGTTAATGAAAATCTTTAAATGTTTCGGATTACAAGAGGAAAGTCGTTTAATCCACACTGAATATAACGTACCTACTATCTACTTTGCGTACTTATAATCCCTTTGACAGCAATGCGTACTAAACGCCTCAATTTCAGAACAATTTAGGATTTGAAGTAGGTTGTCTAGGATATGTCACGCATCTCCAATGATTGGAGACGTACCCACAGAGAGGATGACAACCTGTTAAATTAAGTAGTAATTGGAAAGATGGAAGATCGGGAGAAAGAGGACGATTTCTGCCTCGATGGACCGACCAGTCGCTACTGGCTCTCCTATTATTATGACTATCCGAACTGCGTACTGCAGAGAAATATGAAATAAAATCGTCAAAAGAAATCAGATCACATTTCGTGGATCACGATCCCGGTAATGAGGAACCGGAACGGAGGGAAGAAGACTGTCAGTACTGCAGAGATCCATAATTAAAGACTTAATAAGACACTTCGCTTTTAAATGCTGTTTAAACCAATAAATGTGTCATGTATTTAGGGAACTAAACTCATATTTAACGAATCTGCGCTCTGTTCAATAACAACAATGGAAAAGTTATTATTACAAATTATCTGTAAAGGTACTGATACCCATGCTTATTTTTGAGCATGCTCATTAGCATGCTCAAAATACATACTTGCTCGTAATTACCATGCCCATGAATGAACATGCTCAAAGTTAACAATCAAACACACATGCTTATTACTGGCACGCTCTTGTCATAGAATAGAGACGCTATTGTTCAAAATGAAAACTTTGCAAACTGAAATAGGAAATTTAAGTGAACTAATAAATCAAAACAGTTCCCGAGTTTCCATTCGCACATTTTTGATTTTAGTTTTTATAATTTTTATTGTAACATTTAAATCATTCATGTCTTTTAATGAAGTCTCATAATCATTATTTCTTGTCTTTTTGCTATATTATTTTTATATAGCTGTGACGGAGTATTCCGCAGACATTCATGATTCCTATAATAAGTCACGAAAAGTAATATTTTGTTATCTCGCCATATTTGTTTCATCTGTCGCGGACTGAGAAGATCGCATTGATAATAATCGATACTAGCCGCGAATGACATTAGCATGCTCATAAGCAAGCCTGTTCACACACACTCAAAAGATACCCCTTCCATCCGCAAATCAAATGAGCATGCTCATAAATCAACCGGCGGTTGTACCGGTGCGCACATTGCTAGTAAATGCGCATGCTCGTTACTAGCAATGTGCGTACACACATGCTACTAAGTAGCAATAGCTCAAGAAACTCAATACTGCGCATGCTCACGTGCCCCTAATGAGCATGTGTACCAGTACCTTAACGCATCCAGCTTGAAAAATAATTAAAGTGCAATTAAATTGAAAATTCGGCAGTATTTCCTTCTTCTTCATATTTAGTGTAATATTAGGTCCTTACATATGAAATTGGCGTTTAGTATGGGAGGAACGTAAAGCCGATTTTTTTTTATTATAATATATTTATTTAATCAAAGTATGTACCATTGCTATCTATGCACTTTTGCCATCTCATAGGTAGTTCATCGATCCCTTTACTAAAAAAACCATTCGGACGGGAATCAATAAAATCTTTGAAGGCGGTTTGGATTGCCCCATCGGAGTTGAATTTTTTCCTTTGCAAGAAGTTATCCAAATTTCGAAAAAAATGGTAATCTGTTGGGGCAAGGTCCGGAGAGTACGGTGGATGTCTTAGACATTCCAATTGAAGCTCCTCTAATTTGGTAGCCGTCTGTTGTGCAGTGTGTGGTTTAGCGTTATCATGAAGCAGCAGTGGCCTAGAGCGATTAACCAGCCTCGGTTGTTTAGCAGCTAGCTTTTCCATCATGGTTTGCAGTTGCTGACAATAGACATCTGCCGTAATCGTCTGGCCAGATTTAAGAAAGCTGTAGTGAACGACACCAGCACTAGTCCACCAAACGCTCACAAGTAACTTTTTTGGAGTCAATTTTCGCTTGGGGCATGGTTTGGCTGGTTCGGCAGGGTTCAGCCATTGCGATGAGCGCTTCCGATTATCGTACAGGATCCACTTTTCATCACAGGTAATGATTCGATTTAAAATCCCTTCATTATTGTGCCGGTTGAGTAATGCAACGCAGCAGTCAACGCGCGTTTGTTGATTTGCTTCACTCAATTCGTGAGGTACCCACCTTTCAAGCTTTTTCACCTTACCAATTTGCTTCAAGTGGATTAAAACAGTTTTATCACTAACACCGCAGCCTGCAGCTAACTCGGATGTGGTTTGCGATGGATCCGCTTCCACAATAGCCTTCAATTCTTCATTATCGACTTTGGTCTCCGGCCGTCCACGGGGCTTGTTCTGCAGGTCGAAATTTCCAGAACGAAAACGTTGGAACCAAAAACGCACTGTGTTTTCTTTTGCGGCACCGTCGCCATACACATCATTAATCCTTCGAGCCGTTTCTGCAGCACTGGTGCCACGGTGGAACTCGTACTCGTAAATAACGCGATATTTCAAGTTTTTCATTTTGTAAACTGAATGACGCAAAGAAAAAAACAATTGAGGAAAAAACAAATGAATTATAATTTTCAAAACACAAATATATGAGTAAATAGCTGTATAAATTTGGATTTGGAATTCCTAACCAACGAGAAGATATTTGAGATCAAATTTGCCAGTACGGCAAAACGTCAATTTCATATGTAAAGACCTAATATTAATTTTAATCAAATTCCGATTAATTATTAAGGAGTATTAAAAATACATTCAAATTAAAAAAATTGACTTAACTATTACACATATATTTTTTTTACTATCCTTGTTTACGGCATACATACATTGGTTAATATTTTTCATTAACAGATTATTTTTAAAATTTCAAGACGGCGTAGTTTTGTGCTGTCCTCTCAAAAGTCCTTCTCCTTGACGCGCCCAGCTTTTGGAGATAATCGTGTCGCCAGGGTTTGAGTGGAATTAAAAAGTAATTATTTGTTTGTTAAATGATGTAATGTCTAACATGTAGCATATCAAAAAAAAAATTTTTTTTCCTTAAATTTCATAATAAACAAACGGCGCATCCTATCAAAAAATCATCAGCTACATCGTACTCAATGTTATCATTAAGATGCGTGCCTAATTTGAACAAAATCGGCCTCGTTGTTTTTGAAATATCATTTCTAGGAGTCTGAAAACAGGAGTTACGAGAAAAACGCAAAAGAATAATGTAATTTCGTTTAAGAATTCATCTACACCACACTAGCTTCAAATTGCTATATCTCAGCCAATTCTTGGAATTTTTGAATGATTGATGACTCAAATTATTCTTAGAACTTCAAGCTATAAAAAAATCTTTTTTTTTAATGTCAAGGCGATGTAACCTCTTATTTATTATAGATAGGTATACTTTATTGTTTTTCGTTTTCGATATTAATGAAAATTCAGTCCATTAATTTGGAATATGTGTGTTAAAATGGAAGACTGCATTTAGAGAACGGTTATTCCGAGTCATAAATATGGTTATTCTTATTCAATGGTGCTTCAGCTCAAATCGAGTCTCGGCCTCTCCCGCCTCCATGATACTCGGACTTCTGCTGCCTATTTTCAATCATTCACCACCAGCAGGTCTTTAAAATCTTTCTTAGTTGTAAACATAACCTGATTTTGCGAATGGGGATGGAAATTTAACCGGAAACGAAGGTAGTTGTAATCAGGGTTCGAAAATCCGATTTTTATAATAAATAAAAAAATCGGATTTTTTGATATATATCCGATATATATCAAAAATTGGATAATATACCCAAACTTTTTTTTCTCCTTTTTGCACTCGTTGATTGATACAAACTCGGAATAATTAGGAAATTTTTATTTTGTATATGAATTATTATTTATTAAATAAATGAATTGTATACTGAAAAAAGCTAATTTATGCAATTATTGCATATAAGTTATAAAAGTTGCTCTTTCTAATGTAGTGTTATGGGTGTTTGTTTCTTTGTGTGAAATAAAAAACGGATTATATGAAATAAATTAAACTAAAAAATAACCGTAGCACTTTTTAAAATACAACTAGCGTCATCTAATAATGACCGCAGATATATATAAAAAAACCTGTAGCATTTTTAATACAACTAGCGCCATCTATTAACATTCGCTGAAAGTTTTCTTGGATATATATCAAAAATAAAAATCGAGCCATAAATATCGTGATATATATCGTGATATATATCATGATATATATCCGCGGATATATATCCTCGAACCCTGGTTGTAATCATGATCGAATCCAATGGATTCGAGGATGAGATATTTTATTGAAATTCATTCATCATAAAACTGGCATCATAATACGTTGTATTTATATCCATGTTTTATTTATTACGAAGATCGTTAACTTATTTGATGTTGCAGCGGACCTCTAAACAATATTTGATGGGAACCTCGATCGATCGTTTTAATAACATTTTGGAAGCAATCAAACGTTTAATGTAAACATTTTGTTTCACTATTTGGCGAACACGCCTCACCAGTATAATGGTATTTCACGAAGTAAATTATTACCAACTTTTATTGCGTAAACACGACGAACTTTTGCCCACAGGCCTGATACAGTACGATAATTTATTAATTCGATTTATTGCGTTTTCCTATACTCTATCGTGTTGCTCTAACTTTCTAATCCGTTGTGCGCCTTCTCTGCAGGAAGAGAAATGATTTAGTAGTAAATGTAACCTAATCGTAGTATTAGATAAAATATTAATTACCTACCAAGACATATTTCAATTCAAAGAGTTCATATTTTTGTTGACTACTTCATCAAACATCTTATATTTTTGTTGTTTTGAAACAGTATCTATATAAATTTGTATGTCAGTGAAATAAATTTATTTAATTCACTTGATTTTGAGATTGGTACCAAACATTCTACATAATTTTTTTTTCCTTATAAACAAGCAGATTTTCATTAATATTTAGCGATCATTAGTATCAGGGGATTTCAACTCTTTCATTCTGTGAATCTTTTAAACTCTTACTAAATTTAATAGTTACGTGCTGTTTCCAATTAATTTTAGTTTTATCCTAATGTTATGATGTGAATAAAAATCTTGCAGTAGTACCTATCCATTATCTGGAACGCCGTAGAACCAGCAGAACTATTTCTAAATTGCTGGTCTATCCCAAATGGCACCCTTTCCGAGAAGTGATTGACCGGGTAGCCCGGCCGTAAGGGTACGAACATGCCAAAGATGCTTCACTGCGATACCTCGCGGTCGCGTTTAGCTCGCTATCTCGATGTCACCTCCATGTAAAACAAATACACGCTAGTAGATACGCACGCACATGCCGAAAGATACCTCACTGCGATACATCGCGGCCTACATGGAGGTTTAGCTCGATGCTTTCGTGATAACAAAATATTTTGTTTTCACATCGCGGTCGACCGCGAGCAGCGATGTGTTCTGGCTCGTGATTGGTCATATTCGCCTCAGCCTAGCGAATCTGTCCAATCACGATCCAGATCACATCGCTGCTCGCTGTCGACCGCGATGTAAAAACAAATGGATCTGTCATCTGTCATTAATCCCGTATTGCTCATGTCACGATCGCTATAGTTATCTTTTAAACTGTTTTTACTTGATAAATACTGTGAATTGAATTATGGATAAGGAGGTGCTAATTGATTTGATTTTTAATATTCCTGCTTTGTGGGATAGCGAGTATCGACATCGAGGTGCGACTGAACCGACATGTTCGCACCGCCATCCATGTAAACAGCGAGTATCGACATCGAGATAGCGAGCTGAAACCGCGACCGCGAGGTATCGCAGTGAGGCATCTTTGGCATGTTCGTACCCTTAGTAACTATCGCTAATGCATCGTCCCCACCGCCGCCGAAAAGGTATAAAAGTCGTGCGCTGGTATTATCGGGCAGGTTAATCTGTTTGAAAAGCGCTTCCAGAAAATGTTGGAGCTGGGCCGGGCTGGAGCCGAGAAGCTCGAGTCACGCGGTGTGTTGAAGCTCCGGTTCGCCAGCCTCAGCAGATCTAGATCCGAGATCTATCTACATCTCTTCGCCTGAGAATTCATCGTTCTTGCCGTCGAGCTTTTTCCAGCAAGAGCGTTCTCCGAATCCGCGAACGCTTACTAGGATCACCGAGAATTGACCATAAGGCTATGTACAGTGCCAGAGACCTTAGTGCCTGTACTTAATTTTATTGTTTCATTTAAATCTACTGCTGTATGCGCTGTGTGTGTTTTTCGGATTTGAATAGAATTTTGATTCAGCTATTCCTATTAATTCCACTTGAAACATCTTCCGTTTCGGTAATATTCTAAAAAAATATGTATCACTTTCTTATTGTATTATATGTGTATTGTCTGCGAATTTACCACTAATTAACCTAGCTGTTATTTTTACGATTCGTAAATTTTTAAAATTCTATCTTAGAAAATGTAAGATTTCCAATGTACAGGAATGGAATTTCGTCAAATTTGGCAATTCTCTGAACGGGAAAGAAATTTGGTTTACATTTTTGTGAGGATTTAATCATTTTATTCGATTTGTACCAAAGTGAATGAATTTATAATATTCAATAAAAGTTACTTTAAGGACTGTCAAACGTTTTACAGAAGATATGCCAGAAATATTGAAAAAAAAAACAATCTTTACAACAACTTTTCTCTATAACTGTTAATATTAGGCCATTATTTTCAACTCATAATTTAGGAAGGCATCCACCGTCTCATCTCTATCTATAAAGCGTTATCATGTATTCGCTGCAAAACACTTTGGTAAACTTTTTTGGAAATATGTAAATTGTATATCAGAACATACTTAAGTGTACGCACCTGGATATTATCGCTCCGTATTACGTCGCTCGCTGATTGCAGTTTTAACATAGACTTTCCTGGCGCGCGGTGCCGAGCTATACATAGTTACGCCGCCCCAAGCCGGTGCGTAGAAACTTCTGGTCGCTTCACACTTTTCTTATTTATTCGAGTCTTCTCTAGAATCTTCCAAAAACCCCTGGATGTTTCTTCTTTTTATCGTATCGGTACTATAGACTAGCTCTGTTACACCCTTTATCCCAATTATAATATTTTTTGTCTGTCTGTCTGTTCGTTCGTCCGTCTATCTGTCTATCTGTCCCCGTAACTTAGTGTAACGTCCGTAACTTCGCTCTTCATAGTAATTTTTTTCCTTTTTCTTAATAAACTTTATTTTTCCCCTTTTTCTTAAAAAACGTATTTTCTTTTTCATTTTTTTACGTAAAAAAATTTGAGAATTTTTTTAAAAATATTTTTTGTTTAAATTTTTTTACTTAATTTTAGTTTTATTTTTTTTATTATTGAAATATTTTGTCGTAAATTTTTTAAATTTTTTACGTAAAAAAAATTTTCGAAAAAATTTAACTTGAAATTTTTTACGTAATTATTTTTTATTTACATAAATAAATACTTATTCCTTAGGAACCGACATGTAAAAGTACCATAATTTTTGACGGGTTACAGCTAATATAATAATAACTAGCTACAATCCGTTAAAAATAGCGTGTTTAATTTTACGAAAAAAATATTTAAATATACTCAAATCATCGATCAGCAACGCACATTCACCAAAAATTTCATCTTTAAAGAGTTGTTACTGTAAATATACTTTATGTTTTAAATTAATGAAATTAGTTTGTAAGTTAATCTGAAATTAGGTTTAGGTTTAAGCGAATAAAGTCAATTTAATAAAAATAAGTGGTTGTCTACTTATGAATTTTCAGCTTCAAAATTCTACAATTGTTAGAATTGTTGTGTTATTTTTCATCGGTTTACAGCTAGTGTACAACAATTGGTTTTAATTGATTTATCATTTCATGTGTTAAAAAATGGACACAACTGTAAAAGAGATTTTCTACTTATAATCTGTCTCGCATCTATGTACACCCCTAAAAATTAGAAATTACCTTGGTTCGCAACAATCCAAAAACTGTCTAGAATAGAGATAAAATTTTCAAAAAATGTTTATACTTATCTAAAAACAATATTCCAGGTGACCAATGTTGATGAGGTTCTGGAGAAGCACGGAGACTTCCTGGAGGATTGTATGCTGACCAGCCCTCCCCTGCTGAAAACCCTCACAAAACTGTGCCAAGTTTGTGTTCAGTTCTGCCAGTTCTTTCAGGTAAACTCAATTAAAATCATATTATTATTACATTTACTTTTCTAGAAGACATTGAAAAGCATGCATATTTCAAATATTTTCAATATACCTTTTGTAAATAGTAAACAGCACTACAGAATAATAAAACTAGTCTTGTCGATTTATCATAGTAACAGCACATGACATTCTCAAATAATGAGAATTTTTATTAAAAATGATAATATTTTTACTGTTGCCTATTGTGAAAAAAATTAAATTTTTAAATTTATTATTGGTGTAAGTATCATTAAATTTTCAATGTTATGTACCATTATTTCCATAAAAATATTTCTCCAGTTATCAAGCCCATTTTCTACTGTTTTGTATGTACAATAAATAACCATTTAATTGGATGAAAAACATAAACTACATGAGCTTAATTATTTTTTTATATTTTACTTCTCGAGTTTTGAGAGTATCAAAATCTCTCATTGACAAGTGAAGTATTAAATACATTCAAATATAGAAAAAAATTACATGGATTAGCTGAAAATATAAATTATGAATCGATTCGGTACTGACAAAAGGAGCTGGAGAGTAACCAGTGTAAAGATGGTTGTAACGGTAATACTGAGAGGAGAGGAGAAGAGTTGGTGAATGTAATATTGTTAACCAAATAATGCCCGAATTCAAATTTATTTTAATTTTTGAACATTCAAAATTATTCATTTTATTACCTTTGTGCGCGATAAGATGGAGAAGTTTAATGAAATGAATCATTATTATCCACGATGTGGTTCGCGAATTCAGAAAATTATTACTAGTTGGACAATGGCTATGCTCTTTTAGTCTAATGTTGAATTGCAAAATTTAATAGCCAAATCCAGCAATAATTGAATAAATAAAATTTATTGGCGTTTTTAACATCCCTTATGTTGTGACCAAATAAATAATTATTAGCGATACAATAACTATTTACATGAATAAAATAATTAATAAATTACATTATTTACAAACATTCACTATTAATCGTTCCTGTTTCACATTTTTATCATTTTTCTTTTAGTAACTTCAAGGTTTTCAACATGGCCATACAATAATAAAATTGAATTGGAGAAAATTAAAATAAACATTAGTTGATTCTATAATTTCTGAGAATTATATATCACGTTTCATTAAAATTAGCTTTAATGATGAAGCAAATGGTGATACAAATGTCAGTAAACAATAAATATTTAGAGCTATATTTATCTTATTTTTTAAATTATTTATTTCTGTGAGAATAGTAGCTGATAAGGGTATTGCTATTATTCCAAGGACGTAATATATTTTGTTAATCAACTATAAAATACGTAAGCAACCATTATAATTATCTATCTCTCATTAAATATTGTTATTCTATTATGCCGCTCACTGAAAATCTAAAGGAAATGAGGAGATATTTTGTGGACGCAGAATTGACCGGTGTGATCGGTTCGGCCTACGAAGCTACAGAATCCTTAGAGGTATACAATTTCATAAATGTGTAAAAAAATAGTAAGCTGTCCATCTCAGTTCACTGCTTTGTTTTATTGTGTATGTGCATTTTTCTTAGGCATCATATGTCTTTCTTTTTGTATTATTTTCATGTGCATTATTCAATTTAGATTATTTTTTTATGTATTTTATTTGTTATTGTGCTTGCTTCTTGTGTACAATACTTTGGTGAGTATTCTGTTCTATATACATTTTTTAATATATTCTGGTGGCCCACATACGTTCATACTTACTTTTACATGTATGTCTTTTGAACTTTAACATTTATGAGTATCGAAATTCACTGACTTGTATAGTATTAGGTGCGAAACTAAGTTTCCGGGGTTCACACAGTGATCTAGCGGAACGTGTAGTCGACGTACATGTCAGAAGTTATGTTTGTTTTATAGATTAAACATCTTTCAACAATAATCAGTCGTTACCTACACATATCACAATTCAAATATATTGTTTTTAACAACGAAGGTGTCGAGTTTTTTGCCAAATAAACGGCATTTGCGGGAAGTTTTGCTTTTCTGCTTTAACTTTAAAAAAATGCAGCTGAAGTACGTTGTTCGCTTGCTGAGGTCTACGGCGAATATGCACCATCAAAAATTTCCTGTCAAGATTGGTTTAAACACATCAAAGCTGGTGATTACGACACTGAAGACAAGATGTGCCCCGGAAGACCAAAAACAATTGAGGACGCTGATCTGAAAGTGTTATCGGATGAAGATGATACGCAAACACAAGATAAACTTGCGAAGGCATCAAACATGACTCAAAAAGTTATTTCCGAGTGCTTACATGCCATGGGAAAAGTTCAAAAGGAAGGAAAAATGAATGCCGCATGAGTTGATTGAGAGACACATAGAAAATCGATGAGTCACTTCTGAAATTAAACTTTTGAGGCATAAAAGGAAGAGTTTTCTGCATCAAATTATTACTGGCTATTAAAAGTGGATCAGAAATAGAAGTTTCGAGAATCCCAAATGCTAAAAATCTTGAGTTTCACCTGGCGAAGCATTAACATCGACGGCACGGTCAAATCGCTTCAGAAAGAAAACAATGCTTTGCGTTTGGTGGAACCAAAAAGGAACTGTGTATTATGAGCTGCTGAAACCAAGTAAACTGTCAATGAGCATCGCAACCGACAACAACTATTCAATTTTAATCATGAATTTCTTGAAAAACGGCCAGAATATATATTGCAACATCACAACACTCCGATCCATTGCACTTTCGTCGTCCAGGATACCATCAAACTCTAAAATGTGATCTGTTATCGCACCCACCGTATTCGCCATACCAGGCTTCTTCCGATTATCTCTTGTTCCAGTCGATGGCCCGTGGCTTAGCTGGGCTACACTTGACCAATTTTGAAGAAGTGCAAAATTGGTTGGATAAATGGTTTCGGTCCAAAGATGCATCATTTTATCGGCGCGACATTCATGTATTACCAGAGAGGTGGCAAAAATTTGTATGGCGGTATTTTGAATTAAAAAATTTCGTATTTCTTTTAAAATTTCCAATTTTTTACTGATAAAAAAACCCCAGAAACTTAGTTCCGCACTTAAAATATTCATTTTGTGGCAAGATTTTCAATGCCGCAAAGAAATTTACCCTCCACATTCTTAGTTCTCTCCTGGCTATTATAAAAGTTACATATAATTTTACAAATGGAGATGCATTTTTCAGCACCAGCATATTAGATTGTAACCGATACCCAAATATCTTCGCTTAGACTCTATAGATGTTGCCAATTATTTCACACCTTTGTACTGTGGACCAGGGATACTGTAGTTTATTTACCAACTCTCGAGTCAACTCATTTATCTAAACATTGCAAATATTTTACGTGATGGCAGATTTTTGAATGAAATTCTTACAGCGTAAATGATTTTTTTTTTTTGGTAATTCTACACCTTTTCAAATATGAAGGTCATAGGAAAAACAAAAAATGGTCAGATGATAGAATCTGCAAAATCAACAACACAAAGTACGTCATTTCAACTGACTGAACTGAACTGACTGAGCTGAAGACGAACTTACAAAAAGTGTGTAAACTTAATAATAGACGAACTTGCTAAAAACACACCCATGGAAAAAATGCAAGATTTTTATTTTTCAAATAATTACTTACACTTGAATTTTCTCCTTGTTTTGTGATTACCTACACTTATAATATGAAATATGTGCTTGTTTTATGCACACTGCACTATACGTGGTCTTAATACCTTTTGTTTTTATTAATTTGGAATATTACATTTTTTTTAAATAGGGCGATCTCCAAATCATTTAACTTAACATTTTATTCTTCAGGTGTTGGTCTTTGGTGTTCTTGATATTATAGAAGCATGTTTCATGCTGCAAATAAGCATAATTATCAGTTTCCACCCTGAAAACATGTTTAGTAATAATAAAATGAAAGATATCTAGGATCAAGGACAAAAGTAAGCGTGCACTGTCTGAATTCGCCGCTCATTCGGATATGACAGTAGCAATCTATAAAATTCTCTAAAGGCTACTTATAAACCGCCTGTGCAGACGTTGATTTGCACTTTGCTAAAAATTTATTTGTACTTTTTTTTTTTAAATAGAGATGCAGTCTTGCAAAGTGAGCAAATTTCACCATTTTTTCTCATATGTTCTCTTGCGTTTTTTATCACATTTTTAGATAACAGATGTCATATTCAAATTTATTCATCAGGTTCCATATATTTTGAAAACGAACTTCTTATTAAAATGACACAAATGACATTATTTAATCATTTAATAAATAAACAAACCTACGACGTTTTAAACATGAAGAAAATTGCTGCACTTTCTTTTTCATATATTATTAGTATATATATATTATATATATATATATATATATATATAATATATATATCTATTAAGAAATAAATAAATGAAATTAAGAGAAACACACAAATATCAAATAATAAAACTGAAAAATTAAATGCTGGAACCTGGATTCGAACCACGGACCTTTGTCTAACGCGGACAACGTGATACCATTTCACTATCCCAGCTACTTAATAAGTCGTCAATATTTGATAGTTGTATGTTTCTCTTTGAATTATTAATTCACTTATTTATATTATTCCATTTTTATTAGGAGAGTAATCCATTGTTACGAGAATATCAAACGAAGCTTTGACGATGGAAGTATTCTTTGCCAAACTGCAAATTAAGTATATATGTTATTTATATTTTTCATATATTTATGGAAGCGAGTCCCGTAATATTTATTAAGAAATAAATAAATGAAATTAAGAGAAACACACAAATATCAAATAATAAAACTGAAAAATTAAAGCTTCGTTTGATAGTCTCGTAATCTTAAATATATATATATATATATATATATATTAATAATCGACGCCAACGGCGAGTGAATCATTCGAATAATCATTCGGTCATTAGTTACTAATTTTATTCGAATAGAATTAGTAACTGAGTAAATAATAGAATCAATAATCGACGTCAATGGCGAGTGAATTATTTGAATAATCATTCGGTCTGAAGTTAGCCGCGGGCTGCGGCAAAAGACAAAAGACATACGTTCACCAACATTCACTCACATTGTGAGGAGATTAGACAAAGAAACACAATAAAAACTCTTTCCTTGTCTATGTTAAGAAGTTTTCGTTTGTCAAATACGTTACGACATTCTGTTATCATCTGTCTTCTTCTTATATATGAAGCCAATGGTTTATCAAATGAGAGAGAAATATATACTTAAGAATCTTTTTTATTCATACCTAATTTTCATTCGAATGATTCTACTAACCATCATGAGTGATCACTCGTGTTGAAATTATTCGGGATGGTTAGTAGAATCACTCGTTGTTGAATGCTTCGCGGAGTGGGTGGGCGTGATCGGTACTCGGCTCTCGGCTTTGCCTGGCGTCACGTCGCGCAGTGCTAGATTGATATTCGAATGATTTTAATAATCGAATTATTCGAAACATTTCAATAATCGAATAATTCGAGTTATAATAATCGTAATCGCGCATCGCTAGAACATTCATTGCTAGCCGTGTGTGACGTCCAACTGCGCGTCGAGCGAAAGTTTGAAATGCGACGTTGCCACTTGCTGGATGCTTTGACTTCATTTAATTTTTATATTCACGATTTATGAGAACTCGTACGCATTCACTTGAATGAAGAAGTGGAGTCCGCTTTTTTACTCCATTTAATTCGTGGCGTCTGATTATTTGACGCAAAAACTTTGGATCGATTTTTAACCCTTTTCTCGTGATCCAAACGAGCTGAAATTTTGCACGCAGACTCGTGGGGACGTTCAAGAAGATCTATCAAATTTTCGTTAAAAAAATTTAATGATTATAGTATAATTTTGGATTTTTAGATATTTTAATAGTTTTTTAACATTGGAATCATTACATAAATGTTTGATTACTACCGTCGGCGGCGGCCCGATAACGTCGCGGAATATTTTCTAAATTTGCATTACTATATATAATTATATTTATTATTCATTATATTAATTACTATGTATAATTATATTAATTACGATATATAATTATATTAATTACTATATATAATTACTATAGTATAATAGGTACTTCACTATGAATTTCAAAAATTTATGACAATTGGTTAACAGAGATAGAGAATTTTGACATAGATATTTGTCTAGACATGTTTCATTTTCAGTCAATCAATTATTTAATTACATGATGGTAACTTAATTTACAAAGAAAGGGAGTAAAATAAAAACATAGTTTTTATGGGTTACTTTTTTAAGCTAAATATCTAAAAAAAATAATCAGAAGTTTAAAATTGAAATAAAATAAAATTAATCCCAGGACTTGAAGATAAGATTGCAGCATTATTTTATTAAATGTTTTAGTCGATCGGTATCTACTTATATCTATAGTCGATATGAATTAAGGTGTAATTGAGTACTTAACAGGTGAATGATTTTTATTATGAAGGGCTAATTGCCATTTATGTAATGATTCCAATTGATACATGTATAGTAAAAGTCCGTTAATTAAAACAACGATATTTCGTGCTTTGTATTTATTGCCGATTTTGAGGATCCAAATATAACTTTTCCCTATAAATTCTACCTTTAATTCTAAAATACGTGAAATGCGTACATCGTATCAATTATTGACGTATTATATATGTATAGTATATAGACACGTTATTCCCATACTAGCCGGCTTTCATATTTATGTAGCAAATATTCCATTGAAGTATACAACAAATCACATAATCACGTAAAAATCAGGTAATTTGAAGTCACGGTGCCTAAAATAACATACTCATTCTTACAATAGTGTACAATACTCTGTTCCTTTTTCCCCGGGACTTTTTTTCGGCGTACACGCAGTGTTTGTGAAATAAGTGTGTTGTAAATATAATTTAGCAACTATTTCAAAACACTGTTACGTACTGACCTCCCGCGGTCCCGTTGTCTCCCACGATCTCAAGGATCCATCAATTGGTCTAAGTCCATTCACAGAGTCAAGACCACTGCGCATGTGGATACCGCGTGATCAACTGAAAAAACTGACCACAGACAAAAATGTAAAGCTTCGATCACACACTAGCTTATATTTTATTTTATGATTAACTGTCAAAATATGTTTTTTTTCCAAAATTCAAAAACATTGTTATGTTTTTCTGAAAACCGTAATAACTAAATATAGGTAATAATAATTACTAAATTAAAGAAAACTCACCTAAAATATTTGTAACACCCGAACATTGATATCAAACGAAGAATTATTGTCAGTCACACACATATGGAAATAATGTTTTTAAATATTTTGTTGCATTAAAAGTAAAACTAAAACTACGTCGTAATAATATTACTTAAAAATCAGAATCAGAAGTCTCACTTTCATTATTTACGTTTATCACTAAATTGTCTTGTCATATTGTCGACCGCGATATCTATATCCCACATGCGCTTTTCTTCTTTCTGTATAACATGGTCTATACATTTTTGCCATTTTGCTGGAGTAATAAGCTCAATGCCTTGTTCAAAAAGAATTTTCACATCGTTTAACTTATATGTTATGTTATTTTTAGCGACGTGCGATTTCGCTTGCGCCCATATGAGTTCTATTGGGTTGAGTTCGCAATGGTAAGGGGGAAGACGCAGTACAATTTTATTATGTTTCGTGGCAATATTGTCGACGACAAACGATTTATACTGATTTTTCACCTCCTGTACAATTTTGATCAATTGTGCCTTTACCATAGTAGTCGGATTATGATTAATATTTTTAGAGCTAAGCCAAGCTAAAATATCGTTTTTTTCTCCAGGCAGATGTGGGGAGTGCTTCTGCCTGCCGGCTATGATAAGGAGCGTTATCTAAAACAATAACTGAATTATCTTCAATATTCAGGCATAATTTTTCGAACCATTTCTCGAAAACATCCGCATTCATTTCATGGTGGTAATCCCCATCACCTTTTTGTCCCTCGAACATTAGCAACATTTCTGGTACAAAACAGTCCTCGTTGCCAACGTGGGTTATGATAAAACGTTTCCCTTTACCTGATGGATTTTTTAACCCGATTGTTAGGCTAGACAAAAATGCCTCCTTTGAAGATTTTATTGATGTGTCACACCATACCTTTGTCACGGTGTGACCAGCATTCACCCAAGTTTCATCACAATAGTAAATTTTTCTGCCTTCCGAACGATATTTTCGAATATCGTTTAAATACTTTCGGCGCCAAAGTATTATATCAGAACGCTCAGTGAGCATACCGTTGCGAGATCTTTTTTCATACTTAAAGCTAAGAGATTTTAAAAGTTTGTAAAATGTGCTTCTCCTAAAATTAGGTAAACTGTCATCTTCGTTAACAACTTTTAGAATTTTGTCAATTGTTGGAATTTCATTCCGAAAAAAAAAGTTATGGACGATTCGTCTTATTGCATATTTATCAAAATCGTCTACTTCATTTAAAATATTTGGCATTGTTTTTTTCTTTTTCGGCGATCGTAACACTCCATTTTCTTTGTATTCTTTGATGATCCTTCGTACTGATGTGTAGCTAATGCCCGTAGCCGTTGCTACCATTTTTTGTACATCCGTTAAATAAATAGATGGATTTTGTTCCATTGCTTTCGTGTTTTCGTTTTGAAAACATTTATGACACACATTTTTTCTGCACTGGAAATATATGTTTTGAGTCTTTTTTTTACAGGTGACAACCCCGAACACTCAGCGATCAACGAATCAGACATTGTATTTTAATTAAAACTATGTACTTTAATTTACAAAAACACACAGATTCGGAACACTTTAATTACACAAAATACACCCGCCACTAACAGATTCTAAAAATACACTGAAATATATTGGTGAAAACGACCCTTAATTATGCACAAAGCGAGGTCAAGCGAGTTTTGGGTGAATTCCCAATTTTAGGCAATTAAAAATAAAACAAAAATAATTCTGATTAATTATTTTACAAATTATTTTCTTTTGATTAGATACATCATTGGAAAAAGTACGCTTTTGGGCAATTCAATCTCATAAGATTAGGAATTTACTTAGAAACAACTCCACGCGTTTT
Organism: Agrypnia vestita; assembly: GCA_016648135.1. Classification (NCBI taxonomy): domain Eukaryota; kingdom Metazoa; phylum Arthropoda; class Insecta; order Trichoptera; family Phryganeidae; genus Agrypnia; species Agrypnia vestita. The sequence goes on from JADDOH010007655.1 coordinate 34,731, forward strand.
AGAAAAAATCAGTTATATTTTGATAGGGCAGCAAAATTTCTTGATTACCAACTGTGGTACTTTTATTTACGTCAGCATTTTTTACGATTAAACTATTTTTAAATGAGATAGCGACAGGACTTTATTAATTGTGTGGCCAAATCAGACAGGTCCACTTTGTAAATTCCCTATTATAGTATTATAATATGTAAAATGCTCGTCTGCTTCCCAATCCCATTTTTATTTTCTGAAAGGTGAATTAAAAAAAAAACCTTGAATACCTAAATTTTATTCGTGTTATCTTATTGGAAATTGAATCCTGGAACATTCACTGTAATTATAGTGCATCTCAATAACTACTACATCGTGGAAGCGGACATTATTACAAGTATATGTATTTGATCACAATTATATAAGTGCCACAACGGCTTTAAAATTTTCATAAAATAAATACAGGATATATCAGAGCTAGCAGCAGAAACTTGGCTGGTAGATTCCTGGCTATATTATATTTGAGTGTAAAATGTTCAAACAACCATGACCTAATATTATTAGTTATGGAGATATGCAATATTAAACAAAGTGTGCATTTTTAAAATATTTCTGTCTTATTTTTTGCAAAATGTTGAACTATCATTACAGTAACTTACACGAGTTAATACCGATTCGCTCATGGCCAGTGACGTCACACCGATACTGATGGTAAACGGTAGACATGGGTGTATTACGACGGCTACATGATAAGCATGTAAGAGAAGGTACGATGTTCCATCCTTCTGTCAAAGAAGGAACTTTATCGGGAATGATATATGACATGCAATATCAAATTTTGCATTTTCTTTAATATTTCTATTTTTTGCTAAAAGTTGAAGAAGTTGAAAAGTTGAATCATTACAGTAATTTATATTGATAAAATGATAAAAATCTTTCTATTCTATAAGGTTTTTATCATTTTATTCGACTTGTGTTCCACACAAAATGGCGAACGGCAACGATTTAGTAGATTTGTAAAATAGGGAGGTTGCACGATCCGACGCCTTGCCGCGGACACGCGAGTTTTGTGATATTTTAATCAATAATTAAAGAGATTTTAAATAAAACACAGGTTCAGACTATACAAAAACGGTGCACTGAACCGGCAGAGTGACGGACATTACGACCGATAAAGCACAAGAAAAAGCGAGGATTTCACACTGCCTGGTCCATTTCACCTTCCTTTATTTATACCAAAAAAATAGACATAACGGGATTTTAACGGTCAAAATGGGATTAGTCTTGGAGGGGAGATAAATCTTGAGATGGCGCAGTAGCGGAGAGTGATGGACCACTTGCATCCGCACGAAAAAGAGTCGCAGGCGCGTGTAATACCGTGCCGCTGTAGTGCTTAGACGGCGCGGTTGGCTCGTCTATCTAAGATTTCTCTCGATTGGAGAGACGTACATATGTATAAATTATATCAATTTGGGCGCTTGACACATCCGCATATGAATTTAATTAGGACTAATGTGTCCGGATGTGTCAGCGACCGTAATTCGCCTCAAAAGGGTCGAATCTTATCTCTCGACATATCTCCCTCAAAACCAATCCGATTGTTTATTTTTTAGTGAATCCTGACAGGAAATGACATGCCGAATCCAACGGTATACGACATGCCAGGTTTTGTGCATTTTTAAAAAATTCATCTCGCGAATTTTTTCGCATTACGGCCCGGACGCCCTTCACGGGACGCCGGCGTGTGGTCCATAAACCCAGCTTCACCGTATTGGATGCCGCGTGAGGGGTGCGCACGCTGTTTCGGGCCCCCTTTCAGACGGCTACCTGCCAATCTATTGCGCAGTTAGTAAAAGAAATGTAAAAAATGTATTTTTAATGTTATTTGTAATCCGCGAGATCGTCGTCATCTTCCAAAAATGAGATGCGCGTCTCGCGGGTTGTCTATATGCACAATCCCTGTTATCTCCCGTCAGTATTCAGAATTAATAAGACCGCCAAAACCCAGTCAGTTTATTTTCCAAAAAACACAGAATAAAAAATACAAATTATACAAAAAGGTAATAAATTATACAAAAGGTACTTAATCTAACAAAACATACAAGTTCGCAAATGATTTTGGGGCCCCAAAGAAAAAATATATTATTCACAAAATTATCAGATTATTAAAATTATCATTGTCTTTTGACACACAAATATTAATATACACACATTTTTATTCATTGTTTTTAAGTCATTATCTACTGGGGGCCGCCTGTTGCGTTCCCATGCGTAACAACTTGTACTAAAGCAAGTGAATTTTTCATAATCGAAATAAGTTACTGTAATGATAGTTCAATATTTCTGACTTATTATTACAAAAAATAAGTCAGAAATATTGAAAAAAAAAATGCAAACTTTGATATTACATATCTCCATAACTATTGATATTAGGTCATGGTTGCTAGAACATTTTAGACTCATTACATAGGAAATTACCGGCCAAATTTCTGCTGCTAGCTCTGGTACACCCGTGTAAATATGTATATAAATTTAAATGGAGAAGTTGTAAAAAGTTCTATATATTTAAAATTAATATTAATCTGTCGGGGTAATTTAAGTAGGTAATGTTAAATTCTTATCCAAAAAAATGTTTATCGTGAGGGAATTGTATGTAGACAAAAATTGCTTTTTTACACAATATTGTTTGGACGAGTAGTTTAGATTATATTGATTTTTCACTGATGCTCTTACAGTCTCAAACTGAATTCCACGCGGGCTAAGCTGCGGGCACAGCTAGTTAATAAATAAATGTATTGTTTTACCGCGCCCTATAACCGGTGCCCTTACGCAAAACCCTATCACGTGATGGCCACGCACTGAACATTGTTTACCCCAATATTCTTGAGCCAGTAAACCAATTGACCATGACCTCTTGCTGAGAAGAATGGAAGTATCTTACGGTCTACGCGGTACAGCGCTTAAATGGTTCCAATCCTATCTCTCGAACCGTTTCCAAACGGTAGTTATTGATAACATTGAATCAGCACCGGCTTGTATGAAGTCAGGTGTTCCACAAGGATCGGTATTAGGTCCTTTACTTTTCATCATGTACACAAAAGATTTATTTGATATCATTACCACACACGGACTTCTAGCTCACTGTTATGCTGATGACTGGCAACTATACTTCCATTGTTCTCCAAACGATACAAACATACTAAAACAATCTATCATTCAGTGCATAAATGACGTAAACCTTTGGATGTCCTCGAATAAACTGAAACTTAACCCGACCAAAACTGAGTTCCTTTGGACAGCTACCCGAAGACGCCAACACCTGTTGGAAAAACTCCCACTCTCTATTTCAAATATTGACATAATTCCTAAAACTAATGTCAAACTACTTGGAGTCTACTTGGATTCAAGCATGTCTCTTAGTAAACAAATTAATAGCACAACCAGCTCTGCATTCTATCATTTACGCCGCATTAAATCTATTCGCAAAAGCATCCCAACAGAAGCAACAAAATCACTAATAAATGCATACGTTATCTCTCGCTTAGACTACTGTAATGGTATCTACGCTCATCTCCCGAAACAGGAAATAAACAAATTACAATCTGTATTTAATGCCGCCGCAAGACTCATTACCGGCGTTTCAAAGTTTGCGCACATCTCAAACCATCTTCAAAACCTTCACTGGCTTAGATGTCCAGAGAGGATTGAATATAAGCTTTGCCTTACAATATTTAAGGCTATTCACAACATGGCCCCTCAATACATAACCGACTTCTGCATTCCATTCTCCGCAAATAATAGACAACTAACACTTCGCTCAGCATCAACATCTAATACAAATAGGTTAGCTGAAGTAAATCGCGTCCACAAAACTAATTTCGGTGATCGTGCTTTCGCGGTGGCTGGACCAAAGTTATGGAACAAACTACCTAACAAACTGAGACAAACTGACAGCTTACCACTGTTCAAAAAACAACTTAAGACGCATTTATTTAGACAATCCTATAAAAACCTATAAAATCTAACCACAACAACGCTAGCTAATGTTTTCCACTCATATTGTGCACTCCGCGAAAACACATAATTCTTTCAGGGACTCACAAACTATTATAGTACTCAATTTTAATTCCACTTCTTGTATGCCACCTAGTGAATAAGTAATAGTAAATAAGTTTTTTCTTTTCTAGCAGTAAGTTGTCTTGTAAGATAATAATTTATCTATGTAAAGCGCCCTTGAGGTGAGTATTTCGCGGAAACGGCGCTATACAAATTATCCAATTATTATTATTATTATTATTGATGCTATTTTTGTGAACGACCACGTGTTGAAATCGCAGCGTGCACTTTAACTTAATATTGGCGGGGGGTAGGTTTTTGAACTCCTCGGCCACACGCGTCGTAAAGAACCCTTATAATCAAAATTGGGACACTTCTAAGATCAGATCGTATTCGACACTTACGCGAGAAAGACCTCAAAGTCTGCTCGATTTCAATACGTCTCCGTGATTACGTTATTTTTGTCCACTTGCATTTTACCTTAAATAAAAGTAATTTCATCGATCTACCGAGTCTTCATTTGTGCTACATTCTCCCTTGTTGGGCACTTAACAACACGAATCTTCACTACATTCCTGGCTTTGTAGATGGGTAAGTATACACTAGGAAATGCAATCTCGCGAAATCAATAATATCAATCTCGCATACAATCAATTAAATTTTAATAATTATTTTAATTTCAAAAGTTATAAAATGGTACCTACTTGCTTTTTGCTATACTTACTTGTTTTTAAAGATAAATAAAAAGGAAAATAATTTTAATATCACTGTATTTCAAAAGGTAATTAAAGTTTTTTAAGAAATAATCAACATAATAAGCAATACGTATAAAAGAGGGGGCGACCGCGGAAAACGTGGCATGACCAGATCAACCAGATACTGGAAGATGGTCCCGTTAGAAGGCTCAACAACCGGCGAGCTTGCATGCGAAGATGTATGAATGTGGCTGAGGCGAGATTTGTATGTCAGGACAGAAGAGTGTGGCGCTCTATCCTCTCTGCCTACCCCCAGGGGAAACAGCGTGATGGTAAGTAAGTAAGTAAGTAATCATAATCAACATCAACAATGAAGTTACTTTCAAAAAATATGTTTGACTTTTATGCTTGCTTTTGAAAGTAACTTCGTAAGAAGCACTGATTGCTGCTTCATTGAGTTGTCTCATATGAGAGGCTGTACCTAGGTATAATATGTTCCGCACTGGGAAAGAATTCGGCCGCATTTGTCGTACACTCACACATATTGCCGGTCGCGGAGGGATATGCGATAGCCCGCACACGCAAATTGCGTCTTTATGATAAACACCGCTAAAATACAAATCGTTTGAGGATGTCACGAGTCTTAGTTCATTATTGCAAAAGAAGTCGATTATTATTTCGGATGGACACGGGCAAGTTAGCTCCATTTAAATAATAAATGTGAATATAATTTTGTGGCTCGGACTAAAACAAAAGCCTTTTAATCCTGTAGGTCGTATGAGACGTGCGGCCCTTTTTATGACTAAATTATACTTTTATCCAGTAGCTAAAATTTTAACAGCTCAAGTCTATTTTTCGACCTCATGTTTTAGCGGATGTATAAACACAAGTAGCTACATTCGCAGAGTGATCATCGTTGCCGAGTGGTTTGCTTGAGATGTACATATTTATTTCTTTGTGAGTTCAAATTAAAAGGTTTCAAACGTGTTTTCGATATTCAGTGATACCCATTATTTATTCTGCGGTGCTGTAACATACAGTAGAGGTAAACAACATAATTTATTATTTTCTTCTTCAAATATTGCAAAATTATTTTGTGGTGACATAATTATAAATTATATTAATTAACTTAGTAAACACCACTTATTTATTGATAAAAATTAACATGTTTCGAAGCCAATGGCTTCTTCGTTAGGATGACAAAAATAAAATTAAAAAATCGAAGTATAGATCAATTGATAAGTTATATATGGAAAATGATAATATAGAGTACCTACTTAATATGAAAATAAATTTAAAAGATGACTATTTGCAAAAAGGGCCAGATTATTTATAAAATTCAATTTACCATTATCACTTTCTTATTTCCAAAATTTCCAATATAAATGTGGTGAAGTTTAAAAAAAAATTAAATCCAATATTCATAATGTTAACCAAAATCAATTTAATTTGGAAAAAAGTATGCATTGAATATATCTAAAGTTATACGTGAAAATAATATAATTATTAAAAAAGCTGATAAAGGTAATACTTTAATTATCATGGACAAAGTGGACTATGTTAAGAAGACTATGGATTTTCTGAAAAGTGATAATTTTGAAAGAGTGGAATAAAATCCTATCAATAAATGTCAAGAAAAAAATAAAAGATATTTTGAAAACTTGTAAAAGTGAAACTATTGTTGAATTGTTTACAAATAATAGATTAATGTTAAAAAATCCACAAGTTCCTAAATTATATAGTCTATTAAAAATTCATAAAATTGATCGATCAATTAGACCAGTTGTATCTAATTGTATTGCTCCTAGTAGTAAATTATCAGCTACAATAAACAATATAATTGTTGAAAGTAATGTTTTTAAACCTTTATATATATATATATTGATCTATACTTCGATTTTTAAATTTTATTATTGTCATCCTGATGAAGAAGCCATTGGCTTCGAAACATGTTGATTTTTATCAATAAATAAGTGGTGTTTACTAAGTTAATTAATATAAATAATAATCTATTATTATTCATAATAATAATATTTAGACAATCACACCAATTGTCTAGCGGTCTAGCTAGGGTTGCCACCTTTTTTGTGCAAATAAAGAACATTGCTTATTAAAGGTAGAAAAAAGTACACTGTGTCAAAATAAAGTACGATTTTTTTTATTTATTTTTATTTTGCTAAAAAACATATTTTTCATTACTTTTAGTAACGTTTAACAAATAATTATCATTACTAAATAACTGCACAGCATTTTTGCAGTCTATATTATGTAAGTTAAAGTAAATAAGTCATTCATTTTAATCAGATTCAGAGGCGCTTAATTAATTAACCTTTTAACTGCCAGCCATATTTACTATGGGGGACACCTATAGGGCAGACATTTTTCCGTAAAATAAAGTAAATAAAAAACAATAAAAATATACATAATATGATGAAAAAGTGTAAGAACTTACCAAAGAATTATGTTTTTCGAATTTATGACGGAGTTTTTTGAAGCAAAAGCAAAATAAATTCATTCCGCAAAATATACAACAGGGTTGTCACAATTTCACTTTTTTTGTTTTTTTTTACCTGTTTTTTAATGTTACACCTTTAATATCTTACTATTATGTAGTGAATTCTTCATGCGTGTGGTATATTTCAAAATACGGTTCAACTCATAGCATTGAATGAATCAAAACATGAATCAAAATTGTCCTTTGAGGCACGAAAGGATCGCTATCCCAATGAAATAGTGGTCTAGGTACTATCGACGTCACTAGTAGAGGCAATATTTTCTATTTCGTCAGGCACATTATTTTCATTTTCATCCGGCTCAAAAAACTCTGGCAATTCGAATTCCACATCACTCTCATCAGATTCGGCGGTTTGTCCAACAATCTCATCATCATCATATGTCAGCCATTGTAATGTCACAAAAAGAAATATAAAAAATGTTTTATAAAAAAACAGAGAAACAAAAAATTCACGCGAATCTCGCGAAAAAAGATAAAAATGTGGTGTATATAGATCGCGGGCGCTGCGCCGCGTGGCTCGATGCGAGCGAGGTTTGTACCTGCTCGCCGCGAGCCGACGCGTCTTGTGCTACGAGTTGCCGCTCCGTATACAACACGCGCACGGCGTTTGCAATAAATAAATAAGTCCGTTGCCGCATGTATTATAACAAAAAATTAACACAATAATTTGAACACATCGTGTACAAAGAAAAAATTAATTTCATAGACACACTAGATAGATGTACTCACTCACATTGCACTATATACAGGAATACGGCGAAATAAACCCACTGATATTTTAAATAATCGTGAACAAAATCAAACTGAAGTACCGAAAAACAGAGAAACAAAAAATTCAGTTGAATCTCGCTAAAATAAAGATAAAAAAATAATTTTATAGACGCACAAGATTGTTATATTCACTCAAATTGCATTAAAAATACGAAAATGGCGAAAAAACCGACGAATATTGTCAATAATTGGGAACAAAATCAAGCCAAACGCGCAGTTTTAAATTGAAGTATTGCAGGATTCCCCGTTTCTCAGCCAAAAAACTTTGCAAGCGGCAACCCTAGCGAACTCTGAGAACTGTCAGATGGAACACTTTCATAAATCACTAATTTTACGAGATTTGGTGGTTTTAAAAATATGGTAACTGCGTAGGATCGTTGTCTATAGATGCCAGTACGGTTTAAAATTGGTGACGTGTTAAAAATCGTTTGTTGTTGTGCGCATTTACATGGAAAAATTCCCGCGCGGTAACGCGGCACTGGCCTGACAGGACATGCAAAGTTTCGCGCGTTTACGCGGCAGTGGCACTGATCGGGTTAATTAATTAATTAATTAATAATTAATAATTAATTAATCGTATTTTAACTGCACCCAATCCGCCATACACAAAACAAAAAAGAAATTTTTACAATGACATTGACTATGTTGACATTCGAGGTTCGCTTGCATTAAAAAACGGACTTTTATGTGGCGACCGCCACAGGGTAGGTATATCGTCAATTATCGAACCTATTCGGCAACAATCGATAGCGTCATCGACCCCGGTATAGTCCGTCTAACTTATCTGAAGAATGGCCAAATTTGGAACTAACGACGCCATATTGGATTATCTACAGCTGACAGACCTTTGACAGACTTTGTTTACAGAGGGGTTCACGACTGTTTCGATAGTTTTTAAGAAAATTTTAGATTGTCACCATGCCAAAAACCATTAAAAGCGGTGTTCGGGAAACAATCTTGAAAATGCACACGTTTTTTGAAGAGGAACAACGTCTAAAAGCCCCAATAATACAGTTTGATTTTGTTCACAGACTTATTGCCGCCACTTCAGGTTAGTGCTGCCATGCAGTTACAATGATTTTCCCATACTTAGTTTTTTTATTTTACTATTATACAATTTCTTCAGGTATTTCTGAATCGGAAATTTACAAAATAGTTAAAGAAGGTAAAGCGGCCGTGGAAATGGGCATTAAAATATCTACACCCGGAAAAAAATAACAAGGATAAGTGGAAAAATTGATTTAGAAGCCGTAGGATGAGAAAAGTTTTAGAACATATTTTATTCGATAATTTTTTACATAAAATTTTTATTATTTATACTTTTTATTACATAATTCATTAACGAGTTCATTTGTATAAACATCTTTTTTCAAAAATAAACTTTTTTATTTATGCACATTAAAGACTGGTTGCATCAACTTACTTTATAGCAATAGTTCATTTAAAGCATAGATTTTTACGAGAGCAAGTTGTTTGATCGGTGGAAAATGCAAAATATCTATGCTTTGAACGAAAGATTACTATAAACCAATTGATACAACGGCCCTAAACCGATTGATATCCTTAGGTGTTACTGAGTTAAACATGGTGGTCATGATCATAAGATATGAGACACCGAATAAAACCGGCGCCACACTGCGCAGATCTTCCGCCGCGTCTCTTCTGTCGTGGAACATCGCTACATTTCTTTCCATACAATATGCACTTATTAAACACACTACGTGGATGATCGGTCGATCTATTTGCTTTGCCGATTTGGCGCAACGGAAAAGACGCGGCGGAAAATCTGCGTAACGTGGCGCCGGCCTAAAAGAATTATTATTGTTTGTTTTTTTTCCTGAAAATTGTATTTTTCTTTGATTTTGAAAAAACGCCATTTTATGACGTTGTGTATTTTACGAATGTATATTTTGATAAATTTATTTGTACGTTAGTTTAAATTTTTGTTTTTTATCGTTTTTTATCGTATACTGCTTAATAACTTGTTTAAGAAAAAACGAATTTGCAAAAAATTCCCTACAAATGAGATAATTTTTAGACTATGGGCAGTACCACAACGATTGGGACGCCCTCCTTTATTCTCCAGATAAGTTGGACGGACTATAACTCCCTCGTTCCGTTTTACGCAAAAATTTCTACGATCAACTTTTTTTGTATGTTATAAGTTAAATGAATCCCAGAGAAATTAAATCATGTGAAATAAAGTATTTTCGCGTACTTTATTGTTCTCATAAAGTATAGAGTACAATTAACTGGAATAACGTACAATACTTTATAATAAAGTACGGGTGGCAACCCTAGGTCTAGCCCAAAGTAAGTTTCATTAAGAATTTGTGTTATGGATACTAGACAACGGAT
>JADDOH010007656.1:0-46652 GCA_016648135.1 Agrypnia vestita
CACCTTTCTATATCGTTATAATCTCAAAACGGAAAGAGGATGACATGACTTACCCATCTGCCGCCGATTATATCCATTCCAGTGCATCGTAGTTTCACTTTATGTACCTCACTTTATACCTAAGGATTGCGAACACTTGCCTTGCACGCGCACACGATTTACAGGCCCCTAATTAACTATAGTTCGCGACCTAACTTTTGATCCTGCCAACACGCGTTTTTAAGTTTCCGTAGCTGGGGCTTAGTATCCAGCCTCGGCAACTATACGGTGTATATACCTTAATCAAACCGAAACTAGACATTATTTTCTTTTCCTTGAATTTATATTCCTCGAGATACCGGAATTAGACTCTAGCTCGACAATTGTAAGTATTTATATATCTTAATAATACTGCAACATAGTCCTTATTTCCGTCTTACGTATCCGTACTTCCCGGGTCATCGAGACTAGACTCCAATTCTAATGATCATACTCTAATGATTATACGCACCGATATTTTTCATAAAACCCGTTACCCGTTATTTTCCGATGTTACATATTCTTATATTTATCCGAAATACCGGGATTAAGCTTTGAATCTAGGATTCCATCCATTTATAAGTTTTAACAACCCATGAAGCAACCACTTGTCCACTTGTTGTTGTTAAAGAATTGATTGCTTCTATAATAAAACCCCACTAGTCTACATCTTTATAAGGTCAATACATATTACTTTTAGGGTCCGCCGATTTAGTTTTATTCTTAATATTATTATTATTATTATTATTATTATTATTATTATTATTATTATTATTATTATTATTATTATTATTATTATTATTATTATTATTATTATTAATTGATTACACGGCTTAATAGCCTTTTACAACAGGTTTATACATAATTAAAATACAACAAACGATTAAATGTAAAAGAAAAATAAAGGGTATAAATGTAAAAGGTATATATACATAGTTTAAAAATAATGAGGTTAGACATGTATGTAAAAAAAGTATATATGCAAAAAGTGTAAAGTAGCAGGTTTATACATAATTAAAATACAACAAACGATTAAATGTAAAAGAAAAATAAAGGGTATAAATGAAAAAAGTATATATACATAGTTTAAAAATAATGAGGTTAGACATGTATGTAAAAAAAGGTATATATGCAAAAGGTGTAAAGTAGTGATCTCAGAAATTTTTACTCACCGATAATATAGCAATATTAAATTTGAATAGCCAGGTATATATAAAAAATTTAAGACATTATATAAAAATTTAATATTTTGAAAAGAAATGATCATATAATGATTTTTTAAATTTTGAGAGAGATAGATTTAAAATGTCGACATATGTAGGTAGTTCATTGCCAAGTTTGTGCATTGATAACAAAATTATATTATTCTTAATATAATGTAATGAATATGGTTGCATGATTGACATCTTCGTCGACAGTCTGGAGAAAGTAAAGTTTACACTTAAAGAGGCAATACTGCTTCGTTACTGACTTCAGCTGTTAATATGTAATGGTGGGTAATATATATTTTTCGTACACATTGCCGCTTTGTACTTTATATTTTTAATTTCTGTACTCATGTTTTGGTGCTATTCCGGTACTTTTAATAATTTGCTACTTGTAATTTATATTGTTTAATGTATGTTCTTTTAATTTTATGATATATTTTTTTATGTAAAAGCCTATACGCATTGCTGCTCGTTACCTACTCTACATTTTTAATTTTTATACTCATGATTTGGTGCTATTCCTGAAACTTTTAATGTATGTGCTTTTGAAATTTATTTTATACTCTTTATGTAAAAGCCTAATGGGCGTAAACAAATAAATAAAAAAAATAAATAAATAATTTTATTATCATCTCGAATATTTGATATCCACTCTCCGGCAAATTTTAATATAGTTTAAATCATTTTAATATAATTTATCATTTTAATATAGTTTAGGAATAACGGGATTCTGTAATTTCTACAAGTATAAACAACCCCAATCTTACCAAATCCATTTTATGTAGTGAAAGACGCGGGACTTATATTCTTCCTAAAATGTAAAATGAACCCGGTCTAGATGAAACATCCTTATTTAGTTTCAGGACAACGAGGTTTACGCGTTCCACGAGGAATATGATATAACCCGATCTAAACGAAGGTAATTTTATATAATTTTAGGACAGCGGGACTTACAAATTTCATAAAGTATATCGTGAAGCCAATCTAGGCGGAGACACTACGTATATTTTAAACAGAGTAAGAGTTTAAATTTTACCATCAAGCCTAATACACCGCAAGAATGTCCTAGGCATAGTAAACAAAATAGCGGTCAAAGCTGTAGTGTTTCTATGTTCACACGTTTTAGCTCAAAACGAATACTATAATTTTCACATTTATAATACAAGACGCGAATTTCTAAACGAATCATTTTAAAATAGTTCTGATTGAAATCTACATGTTTCATATTTATTAAATGAAGGCGCGAATTCTAAACGAAACACTAACATTGCTCAAAAACGGGACCCTATATTTATATATGCTTAAAATGAAACGCGAATTCCCGAACGATAGCATTTTATATAACTAAATGTAACGAAATCTTATATAGTTTATAAATAAGAAGACCCGGCCCCAGGCGGTTTTTATATATTTTCAATATAACGAGGCCCTATAACATCTTTATAAGTATAATACAACCCCGGTCTATCGAAACAATGTACTAGAAGTTTTTATATGTTTGAATACATGATATACGTTTTTTTTTTATACACGTTTTTATACGCGAGATTTACGTCTTCGTACAATACGAAGTACCCCAAATTATACAATCGCGAAGTTTACATCACTCCTAAAGTATAACCAGAACTAATTGAAACATTTTTCATAGTTTAAGTCCGCGAGGCAAATATCTTTCATAAAATATAAAATAACCAGAATCAAATTAAACATATTTTTACCTTATAGACTTTCCCCAACGCGCGTAATAATCCCGGCCACATGAAACGTTTTATATGTTTTAATAGCGCGGGACCTATGTTTTCCTATATAATATAAGATAACCCGGGCCGAACGGAAGCAATTTTATATACTTTATAAAATAGTGAAACTTGTACTTCTGTAAAACCGTAAATAAACCCCGACCCCCACGAGACTATTTTATATAATTTTTTAGAATAATGAAATTTCATACATCTGTAAAATTGTAAATAAACCCCGATTCTCACGGAATTACTCTATATAATTTTAACCGAAATGAAAATCTAGATTATTATGGGCTGAACCTGATACCCCGCGAGATCAGCTATATATTTTTCACTAAACGTATTTTAATCCCAGAATTTATTCGCTATAATTTTAACGGACTCTTACTATTAAACATAAACAAGAGAAATTATTAAAATAAACTAAATATCCTTTCAATAACTAAAATAAATCCGGTCTAATCGAAACATTTCATATAACGAAATATTATATGCCTTACAAATGTAAAAATTAAAATGTGACCAAGTTAAATTAATTAAATTTTAGCAAAAATAGGTAATTTTATAAGACTTATTTAAAATCGAATCTGTTAGTAACAACCCTTTTATCTTTTAACAATTTCCCGCGTGTTTAGCATAAAATAGGTATCTTTATAACGCACAGCTAGTTTCCAGAGATCCGCCAATACTATACTTAGTAAAACGAGAATTTAACTAAATTTGAACTCTACCGTTTCCTGAAATTCTGCGAATATTATTCTGTGAACCTAGTAAGACGACAAAAATAATTAACTTTATAGAACATAGTGATTTCCGAAGTTCCGATATGCCAGATTAATTACCTTTATAAAATAAAATCAATCCCGTACTCTGAGTTAAAACTCTTTTAACAGGACCTCGCGTATTTAGCATAAGATAGGTATTTTTACAAGATTTATTAACAATTTCCCGCGTGTTTAGCATAAAATAGGTATCTTTATAACGCACAGCTAGTTTCCGGAGATCTGCAAATATCAGTTCTATATATGCCGGACTAATCAACTTAATAAAGCGCAGTAATTTCCGAAGTTCTAATATGCCAAATTAATTACCCTTTATAAAATAAAATCAAACCCGTACCCCCCTTTTCTTTTATCGTGAGCAATGTCGAAGAGTATATTTACCCGTACACCACTTTCACTTGAAATTAAACTATAATTTTCACTATAACCACTGGGACACTAAGTCGACGGTAACTTTCACTCAAAAAAACAACCGACGCGGATTTTGCGCTCTCGTAGACGTTCACCAACTCCCCGATTTCTGCTGTGTCTTGACATTTTAAACCCCCCCTAGCGGGAAAAGGTCCTAAGTCGTGTGTTTCCAGGATTTTCAATATTCTACTTCTCTTGAAACCTAAATCTTTGTTCCTAAGATTCAATTTGGCAAAAAAAAACCATATCTCCACTCGGATATGTCAGTTGATCCCACCTCCTGTTGCCGTCTCTATCTCCATCCCTGTGCCCGTTTTGGGACGGACTTGGTGGCTTCAGACGGTTTGAACTCGCTTCACAAGCGCGATAATTAATTTTTAATATTTAATTTCTAAGTTCAGTCCATATTGTCGTTTGATCAACCGTAACCACAATCTATCGGGTACTCCCCTAATCATAGTTGATGTTTCTTCATTATCTACCATTATCATGTCCCGTTCTCCCGTATTTTCACTCGTCTTTATCGGAAATTTAACGTTTCTTGGCCGCTATATCATGGGATCAATTTCCATATATTCACCACGTGCACACTGCATACCTAGATATAACAATCATCCAAAGGTACTATACCTAATTTTAAATTAATTTTGGGCGATCTTTTCTCGTGGGTCCCCAATGAATCCTGTCTTTTGGCCGCGACTCTCCGCGCACAGGGACGTATTAGCTCCCTCCGTTGCGGAATTTAAACATAATTTGTAACCATTTATTATTATTTTTATTGGCAGTAAGATTGATCCACAAAATAACTATGTTACATAGACAGTGAATATTCTCGAACAATATAATACTGGAAGAGTACTATTCGCTATAACACAATAAACTATTAATGTAAGTTAAATTAAATTTTTAAATTCAGTGGAAGATTTTTAAGATCGTTTTGCTTTTAATTTTTTTCCCAAAACAAAATAAATAAACAAATAAATAAACACACAGATACACACTCACACAACCCACTATTGGACATGTTTTTATTATTCTTTTATCGATTGTATGTATGTGTTTTCGCGTAATTGGCCCAAAACTCTGTGCATCAATTATTGTCTTTTCTTCAAAGATTGATTAATTATATGGCTGTAAGAAACCCAATAAATGAAAACAAATAAAACAAATAAGTAAATAAACCTCCAGTGCCGCAGGCAAGGCGTCGGATTAATTCAGTGCTCATTTATTGCCAAGGCACTGGACGCCTCCGCTGATAACTATATACCGCTCACCATGTTCTTAGAGGTGTGTTGAAAGATTGCTAGTATCTGTCGAATCGGTCTCAAGTAGTTGTCTGTATTTGTACGTTTATCATTGTTACATGCTCTTGCTATATCCGTTCCACTTCACATTATTGTTCCTCCCGTCTTCGAATTTCTATCACACTATGTTCTCCTATGTTTTTGGTACTTATATGCTTGCTTTTTACTTGCATTTACTCCTATATATATTTGTTTCATTTATCCATCCATCTATAAGATCCCCATACGCTTTATCCTTTTATTTCATGTGTATATGGGCCGCAAATTCATATTATTTTATTTACAATATTCTTATCTAGATACACTTGTTCCAATTATGTTTTGTGGTTATTACTACCAAACCCGGCGAAATCTGAGCTAGAATAGCCAATCGTATACACGTTACCCGTCCTGTTGAAACTACGCTAACGTCGGACAGGTTTGTAGTGATTACATAGTTAATATATTGTATCTATATTCGAGTATATTATTTTCTTGTCGTGCCATTAATATGCTTACACGTTATCGTTATCTCTTTCCTAACCGTATATACCGTCATTGCACAATTACCTATCTGTTGTAAAAGCCTGAAGAGCGTTAGTCTACAGATAAATATAATAGAATTATAGTTAACTTTTCTATCTGCCTACGTTATCCGATTCCCGCGAAACGAAAATAAATCATTATCCGCTCAGTTAAGGTCACCCCTCTGGTACAACGTACACGTTTAATCCGTGCTTCACGGCCAATTCCTATAAAAAATTTATGGGGCGTTTTCCTCTCGCGATCCCCCGATTAGACCTGCCTTCCTTAGTTTTGCTCAATATTCTGCCTCTCTGTTGCACGGGGATCCACTCGAGATGAAGATATACGGCTCTTAAACGGTTTCAAAACCCGAGCAAAAAAGTCAATAATTCAGAAACCTCGTGGAACTGTCAATATCATCGTCACCTTAGAGTAGACGTTAATCGGTTTTTTAACGGCTTAAACTGCAATAAACGCGACCTAAATCTACGAAAGCCGTGTTCAGTATTTTTTTTGGGAAGCACATGTGGACCGCTCGGACCGCGCCGATCGTCAACCATTTGTACCAAACGCGGCTTTACCACAAGATTAATATGTTTTATAAGAATTGAATATTAACTGCTCGTAACCTATATCCGATTAATCGCTGCTAACTCCGTCCCAATACTAGCGTTTCACCATCCCCAAATTTTTGTAGCGCCAATACTCCGCCAGGTGGGTTTAGCTCAATTTTTTCCCGCGTAGCATTTAAATCATCTTAGAGTTCAAAATAAAAATAATAAAATAAAAAAAAAAATCTATAGAAACAGGTGACTCATCACACCAGGTTACTATTACCAGGTTACTGTACTATTATCTATACCTGATGATAAGAGGGACTGCTCCTCTCGAAACTATAGTATTAATTAAATAACTCATATTCTTTGTGTGTATTACAAAGTAAAATAAAACATATTTTAAAATAATTTCAAGTGTCATTAATGTCCCACTGCCGCGACTGCGTGACAATAAATTAAAAAATTAAAAACAATTTACCGAAATTAACGAAATTTTCCGGTAATTCAGTTAAGGAATAAATTTTTACCGGTAAATAGGTTTAGGTACCGAAAACCGGTAATGCATGCCGTCTGTGTGTCAGTTTAGTTCATGTGATAGGTGAGCCTTCGTTGACCTTGGAACCCACGCTACGCTTGCGCGGTTAATTTATATCTAGATTACTCTCGTTAATTTCATTTGGTACTTTATACGAAATTTTATTTTCTTACTGTATTTTCCAAGTTTCTAATCGTTTAACTATAAAAAAGTGTATCCAGTTACATGTTATATGCATAATTTTCATAAAATGTTATGACATTAGTGTAATTTTTAGAGTGGTCCATCGGGTTCATTGATGATACTTATTTTATTTTTTACTTCATAACCGTAAAGCCTTTTAATGTAAATATAAATAAATAATAGATTCAAAGAAAAAATAAGTCACATTCTGAAAAATTTTTTTTTTTAAATAAAATCAGAGAGAATCCCAAATAATCAATAAATTACAGAACATTGAGAAACAAAATGTGAGAAAAAGAAAAATGTTAGTACAAAAGAAAGTCTCCGAGCTATTCCAAAACAAGTTAAAATCAAAATAATAGATGAGATGATACATTTCGATGCTACAAAGCCCCTTAGACACAATTTATAAGTATAAATCTGTAGGCGAAAGAAACCGAATGAGTAAAAAAATCGAGATTTATGTTAAGTATGAAGAGATGTTCTTTAGATACATATGTAAAAAAAAATAGATGAGTCAGAATATAAAATGTATGTGACTTTTTTTTATGTTTTGAAAAAGGACAAATGACATGATTAATTTATTTGATAAATTTGGTAAAAAACAATGACTTTAGTCAACTTGGTTTAACGTTCCTATGCAAAAAACAAAACTAGTGGCGCAAAAATAAGATATAAAATATAAAAAGTTTTAAGAGAAAAATTTGCTTTGGCTCTTCTGAAAATCTGCATTTTTTTTATACTTATTTTCTTATCCTTTCGCCCACAGAAATATGTGTAGGTATGTACCTGCTATTCCATTAATCATGTTAAAAAAATCGTTCGATTTGTATATTAAAAATAAAAAGTTAAAACAAAACTGTTGAATATTAAAAAAATTAAATCCGAACCTGTATATTAAAATAAAAAATAAACAAATTTGATTGACTATGTTAATACTGTCATAACAAGTGGCAAAAAGGTTTTGATAACGAATAATTTCTGTAAATTGATTTTATATTCAAATAAAATATTATTTTTGAATGATTTCGTATTGATATTGAAATTTTTGAATTATCAATTGAGTCGAAAAGCAATTACATATACATATATATTGGATAGATTTCTATTGATAAAATGGAAAAACTTGTAAAAAGAAGGATTTTAGCCTTACAAAACAGCCTTACAGAACAGCCTTTATCTACAAAGTTTCGTTCCTCGAAAGATATATGACTGCGCTAAAGGAATCTAATATTTACAGTTTCACCCGTATAACACGACCCCCGTTAAAACTGAGAACTAAAGCTATCAGATAACATCGGCTCCTCATCAGCCTTAAGTTTGAATCCAGTTACTTTGATCAAAGTTAACACAATATAACTATATTATTGAGGAATTTTGCAAAGATTAATCAAAATAATCATTAAATTAGGTGAAAAAACATTAATTTCATTACGTCGTGAGTTTAATCATATTTTTATATTTTTGCATACTTATTCTTTAGGACCCGGCCGACAACATAAGTGACATTTTTCCCCTCCGCCTTTACCCCCCCCCCCACCCACTGATATATTGTGATGTAATGAATCTTGTTCGTCACACTCCTTCGCGGAACACTAAAAAAAAAGAAATATTTAAATCACCGCGCATAATATTACTGATAAAATCATTCGAGTCCACGTAGGTACTGTGCGCGCTTTTCAGAACCGCGTACATTTGCGAACTTTTAGCGGCATTATCGGTCAATTCGGAACAACATGGCGTCATTCGGGTTTTTGACACTCTGCCGCACGAGATGTGAAAACTGCGCACCCTGTTGAGAGAGTTCCTACGACGGGATCACAAGGTGAAGCCGTCTTCGGATGTCGAGCATGCGGCCTGCTGAGAGCTCGAGGTCCAGCACAAGGGCAGGGGACCACCTGGCAGCGTAGGAGTCAGCATCCATGGACCCAGTGGATGCCGGTCTCACCCTGATACTATAACGTAGGTCTGGTGGTCGCTGGTTACCTACTCAAATAAACCCCACTTCAGAAGAATTAACACAAAATTAATTAAAAAAAATATATCTCATAATATTCTTTATTTATTAATTAAATTAAAATTAAAAAGTTAAAAATTAAAAAAAAGGTTAAAATTAAAAAGTATCTCATAATATTCCAATCATAAAAATTGATATGTATTTTAACATATTCTGTCAGAAAAAAAAATTAATTTCACTTTTTTCTCGTATCAATATGCCGAGCTGAATGAACGCGTCTGGTATTTACTATTAAATTTATGAAAAGTATTTACCATTAAAAATATAAAGTCTATTATTGATGGATTCGGCATGAATAATAATTTTAATACTTCGCCTGCCTATGAGAGATTAAAATATAAAAAAAAATAATCTCAGGTAGACATAATATAGTTTATGTTTTACGTCCATTGTAATGATCATTAAAAAATCTATTCTAATTCAGATTAAAAAAAATCTTTTAAGAAATCTCATGAAACAACATTACATAATTGTTCATACTGGGTAATGTGCATATTATGTAGCAATACTGAAACTGGAAACAAGAATTGAGAATACATTCTAGCTAAATACATTTCTGGGGATTACCTCCTTGTTTTCACATTTCCTCCGTACCATTTCGAGACAAAGTACTTTAGAGATTTTTTTATTACATTTTCCGATTATGTTATTCATAATTTGTGATTATTTATGGTATTTTATCAGACGCTGTACAATATTTTCTTTCAAGCTTCCTAGATAACAGATAACAAATGAATATTAACGTGATAAATGTATCAAGTTTGATATTTAATTACCTGAGAAACAATGCTTTAGCACTCCAATATTTGCAAGAAAAACCTAAAGCAATATTAATCACCGTTATGTCGTATTTCTTTCTTTATCTTTCTTTTAAATATTTATTTTTAAAATACACAGAAGCAGGTGAGAGTCTATTGTCTTTATTATTAGTATTTCTTTTCTTAATAAGTATATCAATCTTAACATTTTTACAATATTCCTTTGATATTTAATTTTTGTTAAACAATGATCATAATTTTCGTTGATTTGCGTCTTTACTAATCCCTAGTTTATATTTATAGTCGTTTAATAGTTTATATTAACAGATAGTTTTGGCAGTCCACGGAGAGGCGGCCGTAGCAACAACAGCCGTAAAGCGGCCGGTCCAAGTTTACTGGCCCGGGGTTCAAGACCCACCACCAGCCGTTTATTTTGTTTTTTTAGCCGTGAATTCAAACGAAATTACGGATGTTACAAGAAGTTACGGACGGACAGACAGACAGATATACAACAAAATTTTATGCTTGATGAACATTTTTGTATATGTAGGTAATGTTGGATTTAAATCGTTGAAAATAAGTATACACTGTAAAAATAACCCAAATTTCATGAATAACCAAATATATTGAACACATGGTTTTGTCATATAATCGTTTCTAATTATTTTTGACCATTCAAGTTATTTTCCCATAACTTTCACCATAATACTGATTACGTCCAGAAACACAAGTATTACTTTACTGGGGTTAAACATGTATAAAAAAATGTAATATTCGATGTAAAATGTATGTATGTAATATTTTTATTTTCAAAAAGAAATAAAAAAAAATATATAAAAATTATAAATAAATTATAATCAACAAAAACATATTTCAAAGACAATGTTACCTATTAAATTTGTTTTCAAATTAGTTCCTAATTAGTTATTGAACTTCCATTTAATTATTTTTTGTTTTTGTTAATGTCTATACATTCAATTAAAATTTTTAGTAAACGTTAAAAATGAAGAGACCATCGAACCCGAAAAAAAAAAGTTGGTTATTTAATAACAAGTAGTTTTATAGTGCTTTCTTTTAAATAATAAAAATGATGTTACCAAAAAGTTAATAAATGAAAAAGACAATAATTTGTGTTAGATTAGATTTCATATAAAATTGAACTGTTTAAAATATATATTTTATTAAAAATAACTGACTTTAATGTTTTAGAAATAAATATTTCAATTCCATCGAAACAATGAAATTTTCTTTTTTTTGAATTACCATGTTGTGCATCGTTGAGTACTGAACGGCAACAAGGCAAGAAATACAGCCTTCACTGGTCGGCGTTTCCGGTTCCGATTTGTTAATTAAATTTACCCTGTTTAGATGGAGGGACTGGTTTCGTGTTAAGTGGCCATTATTGTTTCTTTTGCCCTTCGAAATTCGCATGTTTCTCTAGGAGTGTAAATTTTCAGTGAGGCATGTCTCGCAAAATTGAGGCCACTTTCAACAAAAATATACATTGGTAAACCGAATTATTAGAGAATACTAATTTTTTTATAATAATAAATAACTAAAAAGCTACGTAGACCAGATTATCGGAGATGTGCGCTTTAGAACCTACCAAGAGATGAAGAGGCTGGCAGGTGACAGAGAGGAGTGGAGAGGGCGAGTGCTTGTTGCAGACCAATCCTAGGATTGCGACCCAAAAATATTTTTTTATTTTTCTTCTGCATCTTAATTTTCAGAAGCACAATGGATCACGAGACAGATCCCAGACACCAGATAGGCGCATGTATTGTGACTTCTCCGCGACGGGAGCTCATAACCCAGTTCCAAAAAAACCGAAGCCACTCTTCTTCTTCTCCTAGTGTCGTGTCAGTTCTCCCCAATGTTGACTATCACTTGAGAGTACATTTCCCTACCTGTCCAATCCAATCCCTGTCCAATCTCGTTTATTACGCAGCCAATCTGCTTCCTGCCGACCTCCCGTTTCCTCTAGATCTTGCTGTAAATGATCAAATGCAAATGGTTTTTTCTTCTTTTTTTTATATTTATTTTCTCTCTAAGCGCGTTACCCAAGTATGACGCCTTTCGGACTTTGATATTTTTCAAACCCCTCTCTCAGTTTTGGCTCTCTGGAGCACATCTGAATTACTAACCATATCTGTCCACGGTATGCGCAACATTCTATGGTGCAACCACTTTTCAAATGCTTCAAGTCGGTTCATGGTATTTATTTTGAGGATCCATGATTTAACATAGCAACAAAAGCATGGACCAAACATAGAATCTGATCATTCTTTGCCGAGATTCATGTTCAGGTTGTCGTCGCAAAAAATTTCATTTTGTTGAATGCTGCACGAGCTACGTCTATCCCACATCTAACTTTTGTTTCAGGGTCAAGGTTCACTCTCTTCCAGGATACTAGCGAGTTATTTCAATTTAATCACTCTCTCCACCCGTTCGGTTCGTGCGCATTATTTTAAAACGTTTTAAATCTTGCAAATGCTAAACAAATATGTCAAAATTATATATCTTAATATCGGATATATGTATAAAAGTATAAGGTATGGGGTATAAAAGCAAAAGCAACACCTTCCAAAAAATTAGAATGCACTCATCGAGGATTCTTATTGTAGTATGTACTAAATTCAAGATTTTCTAGGAAATACGGTCTATAAATATATAAGAAACATGATTTTGGAAGGTAAAGATATATTGAATCTATAATTTTGTACATTTTAAATTAGTAATCCTCGGTCAATGCATTCAAAATATTTTTTTTTTTTTTAGATATTGCTTGCTGCCTTTGTTTTTATAACCCATGTATAATAAAATAAATATCAGATCTAAAAATCAAATAATTTAGAAAAACATTATTCATTTTGATATTTTGACAGTTATACAACACCCTGATGATGGAAATGTATTTCTGAAACATGTAAGTGTAATTAATAAAATAAAATAAGTAGATACATAAAAATAATACAATCAATATACCAGATCTTTTTAATTTTTTTAAAAGTACCAATTTAAACGGATAATTAATCGGTAAGTCGAAGCATACTAGAATCTGATTAACTCAAATCATAAGTATGCTAAAGTTGACAATACACTACCCTTGATCAATTTTTTATTTCATATATTTTAATGAGGTTCATTACTGTGATGTTCTTGATCGGCTCGCCAGTCAAGAGCTCCTCTCTTCTTCTATTATGGAATTTTGTGTCCTGTAATTAAACACCGGAATCTTTCAGGGGTTTATTGAGAACTCAATAAATTTTACAACAAGGCATTGCGTATTGTATTTTATCTGAAGGTCCGTGATTTCGAATTGCCACCTCGTAATCGACAGGGTCTGATTCATGCATCTGCCATCCCTTTCAGGCACACGCAGAAATTCGTCGCATAAAGATGCATTATAATTATAAATCATGATCTTAATCATTCTAATAAGTGATATTTCAAGGACATGCCGAAGACACTAGTTTTGGAATAGTGGGTTGAGTTTTATATAATAATACATGGTCTTTTATGTATTTTGTACCCAGCATTCTGTTGGTATCTTATTTAATTAAAAAAATTAAATAACATGAAGATAAAAATGTTACAAATGATAATTTATGTAACTAAATAGTTGGGAAAATGAAATAAAATTAATCCTTTTTGCAAATAGTTATCTTTTAAATTTATTTTCATATTAATTAGGTACTTTATATTATTATTTTCCATATATAACTTTTAATATTTTGATCTATACTTCGATTTTTAAATATTATTTTTGTTTTCCTGATGAAGAAGCCATTGGCTTTGAAACATGTTGATTATTTTCAATAAATAAGTGGTTTAAACAAAGTTAATTTATATTAATTTTTAATTGAAATAAAATTACACTATTTTGTGGTTGAAAAGTAATTATCACAGTAAATCAGTTAAAAAAAATCCATTGATAAATGCGTAAATTAATTTGTTGTATGATGTACTACGAAATTTTTAATCTATCGTAGATAAACAAGGGGCATAGCTTCCAAGGTCTACGAGTTCTCGGTGCTTGTGAGCGAATATCGGTGACTAAGTTGTATGGTAGACCTCTTTCCATTTAAGAAAAACAATCAAACTAGTATGTGTAAGCCGTGCGTACTAGGCGCACTGTTTCATTATGTTTGGTGTTTATACCCGTAAACGAAACAACGTGCGTCGTACGCACGGCATACACATACTAATTCGATTGTCTTAGATGGAAAGAGGTCTAAGCATGTAATTCCCACTCCAAGAAAATCAACGTTCTATGCACTGTTTTTTTTTCGTGTGTGATCTGTGATCTATTATCTTATATATGTAAAATTCACATAGCTTTCCATGGGGAAAATAAAATGAAAATAAAAATTTCATTGCATAGAATTTCCTTTTAAAATGTGTATGCGTGTTTTGTTTCGATAGAACATTTTTCTAAATAATAGATAAGAAAGTAAATTATTAGATAAGTTACTTTTAGAGAATTAGATAATAATAATTATTAGATTCTTATCTATTATTTCGAAAGATAAATCTAAATAATAGATAACAAAGTTAATTATTAGAAAGAAACATGGAAAACTATCCTAGTGCTATGCTGTGGTTATTTAATTATTTAAAATAGAAGTAATATTTCAGACACGAATATGTAAAGAGATAGTTCTTCCATCATTTTTCAAAATATAACGCAAATTAATTTTCTAGACGTTTTCAATCATTCATACGTTTAGTACCATTTTAGTAAAATTGGCGTTTAAAACGGCGTGGTTATAAACACAACAATAAATAATATTTAAATATATAATTTCAAACGCAGAAGTTCTGTCGTATATGAGAATATATTTCTTTTTTTTAATTGATTGGAGTTTTTTAAATGATTTGAAAGCTTACAAAGCTAAGTGATCCATCAATGTGCGCCTTTAAAAGCTGGCGGTGTTTACAAGACCTACTCCATCAATCAGCTCGCCTCCGGGGAGCTATGCATCACGGAAACCGACCTACCTACTCCTGCTGAAAGGAAGATCCTTTTTAATAGTTACGCATCTGTCTTGTACGGTTTTTAATCTTGGCTCATAAAATATACTAATTCTGTGTCAAAATAAAATAAATTATCTACGTCATTACCAGGTAGAAAATATAAATGAGTATTTGTTGTCATTCATAATACAAAGAAGTACTAGCTGTAAACCGGTGAAAAATCACGGGACAAAATAATTTTGCAGGATTTTTTAAGCTGAAAATTCATGTATAGAAAACTGTTTGTTTTTTTAAATTGACTTAATTCACTTAAACCTTAAACTGATTTCAGTTGAACTAACAAACTAATTTCGTCTACTTAAAACTTAAAGTGCGTATATTTACAGCAGCAACTGTTTAATGACGATATTTTTAGTGAATATTCTTTGCTCATCATCAGTAAATCATTTCTAAATGTGGAGACCTGTAATTGACCATCTATATTATATCAATATTTTCCATGTTTCTTTGTTGTGCTGTTGGTCTACCATGAACATTATATAAATAAATAAATAGTGTTTATAATTCCAGCAAGTTACGAACGGAAATATTAACATAATCATAATAAGTTTTGTTGTAATTCTACGAAGGGACGCATATTAAAAATTGGAAGAGTTGATGTGTGAAAAATCCATGATAGAGTGAAAAATGAACAATTTAGGGATGAATGCAAAGCTGATCTAAGCAGAATGAATATATTTAAAAAAAGGTCGCTTGGGTGGTTTGGATGTGTTGAGCGAATGAATGTGGAAATAATGGTAAGAATATATAACAAAAGTATTGATGGCTCCGGAAAAAGAGAGCGGCCACGAAAGACTTGGCATTACCAGGTTAATCAGTTACTGGAAGATAGTCGTGTTAGGAGCCTCAAAAATTGATTAGCTGGCATGCGAAGATATACTGTTTTCAAATAATATCGAACCTTTAGTTAGCAGAAACACATTCATTTACATTCATTATGATCTCCTTCAAAGTAGTCAAACACATCTGGAACGTATTTTTTGAAATTATGTTCAACTGGCTGTCGGGTTCAAATCGGATTCTTTTACAGCAGCGTTTTTAACTTGAAGAATAGCCAAAAATCGCACGGAGCCATGTCGGGAAGTAGAGAACCTGACAAGCCAAGGGAATGCTGTGTGAAATGAAGGGAATCCAAGAAAGCCTTAATAAGATGCGGTTATCTATTAGGAGCCTCACCAATCAGAGAGCTTGCATACGAAGGTATATGAATGTGGATGAAGAGAGAGTTGTGTGTCAGGACAGAAGAATATAGCATCCATATTTTTTGCCTACCCGCACGGAGAAATGTTGTTGACCTTTGTTTTAAATTATTTTATTATTATTTTTATTTATTAAAATTATTTCGACAATGAACGCCTATAATTTCTAATTAAGATAAATTAAAAATCACAAAGACGAAGCTGTTTATATCGGAAACGTATATGGAAGTCATTGTATGATGGCCCAGCGCTTATGACCGACTGTATGAGCTAGTTTTACTCAATGCAACGTTTACCAATTCTACCGTAAGAATGTCAGACACTATTATATTTTTTAAAGTCGTATATATGTGGGGTAAAATCCGAAAAGTATTTTGAATACAGTCTCCGAGGATTACTAATTTAAAATGTACTGAATTCTCAATTTTATATATCTATCCATTCCAAAATCCTGTAAATTTATAGGCTACGTTTCCAATAAAATCTCGAATTCAGTACATTATAAACTAGCAAATAAATTCTCGATGACTTGCGTTCAAATTTTTTTTGGATATTGCAGCGTTTGCTTTTATACCCCACGTATGCTCTAAATCGGTTTTTTCCATGTATTCGAAAATAATACACTAAAGAAATCTATGGTCCTTTCCATCATAAAGTTTTTAAAGATTTCGCAACTTGTAATTTTTGAAGTGGCAATGTTCTTTTATTATATGAATGATTAAGCAATATTATAAGCCACATATATTATGATTAAGCAATATTATTTTTTATGCATATATGATATTTTTCCAATTTGTTTAACACATACGTCAGAATACGCTTGAAAATTATTATTTTTAATCTTTAAACTCTTTTTATAGATTCTTTAACTTTTGGTTGAAATAAACTTTTGCACGATAATTTTGATAAAAAAAAACTGTTTAGTTTTGTTCATAAAGTGGCGCCCACCGCCAGCCCACAATAGAAGTTGTGTGTCGAAGGAGGGAAACACCTTAATATTGGTTTTACTGATGAACGGAAGCGAGACTTGGTCAACAATTACTTGCAGCGTCGTCCGCAGTAGAAATTATAAGGGTTGGAAGTGGGGAGACCTGGTAAAACAACACGTAAAAGAAAATGTAAACAATAAAATTTATCTATAGAATTTCCAACAAAGCAACGCCGCACGGAGCGGACTCTCCATATTAATCGAACTAAGAGAGTTTCCGATGAAGATAACATTAGAAAAATCCTAAAGATATTTATCGATTGTATAATATAAAATTTTTAAGAATTCACAATATCGTAATAAAAAAATATTTATTAAAGGAAACGCGTCATTTTTGTTAAGTTGCAATTTCAAAAAAAAGTTTTGTGAATTATTAAACAATTTTTATTAATCAATTGGAAAAGACATACAGAAAAAATCAAATAAACAAAAAAAATATTTTAACTGTCACCGGGACTAGAACCACGGAATTCTATCCGGGAATGGCGCGTTATCCAATTTCGCCAATAAAAATAACGCACCATTCCAGGATAGCATTGAAGGTCCGCGGTTCGAGTCCCGGTGACAGTTAAAATATTTTGTCGTTAATTTTATTTTTTCTATATGTCTTTTCTAATTCTTAATAAAAATTGTTTAAAAAAAATATTTATTTGGAATAAATTATAGAAGTCTCGCAGATACGAAACAAATTTTTTATGAGAAAATTGGATGGAAGTCTCTTATACGATGGCTCAGGGCTTACAACCTGTCTGAGCTGGCTTAAGAAATCACACTATACAACGCAACGTTCACCAATTCCATAGTAAGAACATTCACATATTATATTATTTTATTAAAATCAAGAACCTTTCATACATTACTTTTGTCTCACATCACATTTGTTGATTTTCTTCTCATTAACAAGTTAGTATACACAGCTTTATAGTATACACTAGCAATGGTACCTCTACATTTTGTTTTTTAAAGACGAGTTTTTTTAGCAATATT
Organism: Agrypnia vestita; assembly: GCA_016648135.1. Lineage (NCBI taxonomy): Eukaryota > Metazoa > Arthropoda > Insecta > Trichoptera > Phryganeidae > Agrypnia > Agrypnia vestita. Next base: position 18,231 of record JADDOH010007656.1, read on the forward strand.
AATTTTTTAAACGTTAATATGATATTTTTTCGAATCAAAATATATCAACTAGAATACGCCTGAAAATCAATATTTTTAACTCCTATCATTTACCATACAGGTTGTAAGTCCTGAGCCATCAAATAAGAGACATCTATCCACTTTTCTTATAGAAATTAGCTTCGACTGTACGAGAATTCTATAATTAATCCTTAATTAATTAATCATCCCTCTAGGGACAAAATCCAGTAACTGTGTTCTTAGATTTCATATAAAATATTGTTTAAAAAAATATTAATCAAGATATATATTATAAATATGTCATGGAGACGAAGCTATTTTTTCATTTAGGAAAGTAGGTATGGAAGTCTTTTTTGGGTATTCATAGGGCTAACGACCTATCGTACGGATGGCTTAAGTGATCACTTAACACAATGTAATAATAAAAAAAAAGAAGTAGAGAAAATAATAATATATAAAAGAAAGTAAACAGAATAAAGATATGAATATAAAATATAAAAGTGTTAATCAACCAATAAAAATATTATTTTTGTTCAAGTAAAGGAAAGTAAATCATCCATTCTGTATCCAAATATAAGAGTGCGCGCGGTATTGCTGATGGCGGTAGCCGGTAGTGACACGCCCGATCGAGCACCATTAGCCTAGGCTCCACAAAATAATTTTCAGTCTCCCAAAACACCATCTTTTATAACTACAGGGGGGCGTATATTTTGATAAAATTGAGTGCGATTTGATTGCGTAATTTGATCTATTTCCAATAAACAAAATCGTTAAAAAATAATTATTCTCTGCGAACTCGCGATTTTCATTGTGAAGTGGGAGTTCTCAATCTTCTCAAATAACCATTAGAGTTTAATAAATCATTCGTGGAATTCGTTATAAGGTACTGATCAATCTCTAATTGCAGTATGAAGGATAAGACGCTATGTGATTTACGAGGATAAAATTACAATTAATTAAAGGATGAATTTTGACGACGGTTTTTAAGCATTTTGTGGTCATGCATTGATTTTAATGTACCAACCCGACATTCACGACATACAACTCTTTTTCGCCCCAAAAAATAAAAAACTCAGTCCGCAAAACACTCGGTTATCAGTAGAATCATGAACTTATTCTTGCAATACGAGAATTCCCTTGGCATAGACTTATTCGCAGACACAAAGTATATTCTTAAGCAAAAACTTAAAATAATTAATTTATAGGCTCAAAACCAACGTAAAACGAACACACACACACACACACTTGTACACACTAAGCATAATCACCTTCAAGGAAGTAATATTTATAGAATTATTGTAAACGATTATAAGCACGGAGCAGATATTATTTAAATTTTTAAATATTTTTCTTTTTAAAACATCTTCATGCATTAAAAGCTTCAATTCGAATAAGTAAAATAAAACAATTTTGTCTTCGCGTCAGTTTGATTTAATAAAATTGCGTCGTTCATATTAATAATAACTAGGCTATGAAACAAAACAATATATTTAAATTTTTATTTTTTTCAAGTACGAATGATCAATTTGTATAATCCATAAAGCGGGCCATAAAGGGTGTCTCGTAACCAGTAGCGAAAACATTGTGGGAGTCTTCTTCATTGAGTTTTTAATAGAAAATACTATTTACACTTTGGTGAAATATAGACATTTATAGAAATAATCGAAATAAAAATTTGCATTTATTTTCAATTTTTCTGACTTATTTTCTGGAAAACATTGGCTTATCATTACAATAACATAAATATATGGGCAGCCCTCGTAGCCCAGTGGGTATGATACTGGCTTCTCATACAGAGGGTTTTGGGTTCGATTCCTGGTGAGGTTACAGTTAATTAACCTGTGTGATTTACTCAAACCTGTATGTTTTGTGACCTGTTTCGCTTCTGTAATTGGGCGTCTTTATTCTTGTTGTTGAAGCGAAAACTGAATAACAATTAAAAAGTGTGAAATATTTAAAATACATTTGCTTCAATACAACTCAAATAGAAAGACGAAAAACTTTAAAAAATATTTTTAATTTTCTGCAAGGTTTTATTTTTATTCGATTGTATCAAAAAATATATCAGTACGTTAAAAAAAAACAGTGAAAAGATAATCTTTTAATTGCTAAGTCTCACTTAAAAGTCATTTAAAAATAACAAGGTATTTATTTTCACATGTGCCATACGAATATGAAATTTTGACAATTACAAAGGCTTTACTGCATTTAATAAGTTAGCAGAAGTTTAGGTATATTATCATTTTTTCCAAATATTTCAATTCGGTCTTGAAACACAAAAACGAACATTTTGTCTCATGGGGTAGTTTTAAAATACAGCTGTAGATAAAAATAATCTGCTATATTTTATGAATTAATTTTGCGATGTTTTGCGAGCATTACGTAGCCCTTCACGGCGTGTATTGCGTTAAGCACCGCCGCGACGCCGACGCCGGCCAGACACGACGCCCCGTCCCAAAGGTCGCGCTCGACCTACTTTACCCTCGCTCGGAGAATTGCACAACCTTGTTACGACTGTTTATTAAGATTGCGACGTCAATTTGACGCCGCCGGAGTCTAGAAACATGAGTTAAACTCTGAAAACTACTTCGGCACAGAGGGACAGCGGCTATACAACTTTAAGACACGGTCGTTAATGTTTGAGCTGTATTCACGTTTGTTGAATTATGGCTGGACACTGTAGATGCATATTTCGGCGTTTTTTTTCGAAAATGTGGGTTCTTATCATTAATTTATATCAAAATGTGTATGTTTAACTGCATTTTTTCAGCGCGGTAACTTAGATATAACCTTTGTACTTATACAAACGTAATAAACTGAACATTATATACAACTACGAAAATCAAAGCATTGATCGACAGGCCGCTGCCAAAAAAAAATTTTTTTAAGTGTCTTAAAAATGATTAACAGTTAGTTAATAAATATTTACATGCACGTAGAATATGTTTTCTTACAAGTAGAGAAAGTTGACACTATTATGATAAATCTGTACTTAAATAATTAAGAAAAATAATTCATATTTCAAACATTTCTTCACCATTAATAATGAATATTATTAAATAATCTGAGACAATGTACCTCTGTGAAGAAGTTAGTTGTCTCAGTGGTTTGAGTTAGTTATTACAACAGATTAATAAATAACTTCTTCAAAAAAGCAAAATGGTTTTGTAGTGGCATTATTAATATTAATAATAAAAATTTACTTTGTTTTTACCACTTACATATTGAAAAATATCAACATGTTTTAGGACTAATGATTCCTTCCTCAGGATACAATATATTATTACAAATTAAAAGTTAAATATCGAAGTATAGACAGTAAAAAAATGAAATGAATAATAATTAAGTACTAACATAAAAACAAATTTAAAAACGAACTATTTATTTTTGTAAGTTATTTGTACTATTCAATTTACTATTGACATATTTTCTTATTTATAAAATTTCTATTTTATCAAATATTATTCTGTATAATGTGTAAAAAAAAAGCAAGTACATTTTTATAAATTATTTTAATAATGTCACTACAAAATCATTTTTCTCGTTTTGAAGAAGTAAGAAATGTTGATAAATAATTTAAGTCATAAATTTTTATATTTGTACGATTTTTTTACGTTTTTTAACAATTTTTAAATACTTTTTACTCATACACAGAGATGAATTAAATGAATAAGAAAAAAACATATATTGAATTAATTCACGCGTTTTAAGGTTTCTTTCACTTTTTTGGTTTTTTTAAAAAAACACGTAAATTACTATTTTAAAATAAAACATGTCAAATTATGTCGTATTATGCTCAGCAGACTAAATAAAAACTACGTAATTAATTAATATCAATCAACCCTTGCCTAAAACAATATCGATATATAAACGTGACACCTGTCACAGCAAAATGGCGCACTTTAATCCGATTTCATGAATGTGTAGATTGTACTTGATTGTCCTTCATTTTAACCAAACATAGTCAAGATTGCCCGAACAAACGACCGGCCGTACAACGTGTAATTAAGAATAAATCATATTTATATTATTTTTATTGTAAGTGTACAGCAATAATAATTTTTTGTCATCAACATCACATTAATTTACGAATTATCATTAAAAAAGAATGAATGAATTGCGTTCAAAAACAAGTGTAGGTACAACCCCACGGTAATCGAGACGAGACTTCCTGCGAAATCTGGTTGTAACGAATAGAGAGTGCAACCAATCAAAAACCGTGCAGCGCGGCCTCGCGTTGATCTCTCTATTGATCGATAACGCAAATACCTGCAAACCATTTCACCTGTTAATATTATGTATACGCATTAAACCTCAGAGCATTATGCGAATATTATTTAGTAACTATGTTTCTCTGTGCCTATTTTACTTGTTTCACCATACAGTACTTTGAATTCCTGAAGATTCTACTGGTAGGATGGGAATCTTTCCTTTCACGCACACAGTTTGGGAAACATCAAACTACCAAAGTGATAAACCATCATAAACCCACTAAAACCCTACTCGTAATTTAAATAAAGTAACGCAGATTCCGAAGCCGAAAATATAAAACGTTTATCGGTAATAAACTTTCGGAACAAACTATTCGAATAAAATATGTGTTCAAATATCATTTTAAATTCGGTTATAACTTATCTATTTTACAACTACCTCCAGATTGTACGAGGCTAGAAACTTTAAGCTTTTATGAACGGTCCTTCCCTAAGGGCAGAAAAGCAATCAGTATCTGGAATCCTGTCCAATAGATTATTGCTGAACTTTGTCTGAATTATTTCTGATTCGTCCCACCCCTGGGGGTGGGTTTCGGGGGATAATTGCACCCATAATCTGGTTCTTATATTTATAGCGATTCTGCTTTTATTCGGGGTATATAAGCTAAAAATGATTGGACTAAGCTTTTGATACCTTATTTGATTTGTAATTTTGATAACTTATTAATTAATAAAAATAATTATCACAATTTGTGTTTTTACTTTAGTAAAAATAAATTCTTTATACATATAATATAAAATATATAAAGATTCCTAACGCAATGTTAGTTATGTTAGTATATAACCACTAAGTGAGATTTTTAGTCTACCGGTTTCGAGACGTACCTATCTCATCGTCGGGACAACCGCAACACCAGCATGTAAATAACACTACACACCAAAACCATAGTACTATGTGTGAAGCAATTAAAAATACTAAAAATATATAATATGGATGCAGGAATGTGACTTCAAATGTAAATTACTGACTTTTCTATGTCATTTGGATTATGTATCAATTTCATATTCTCTTAGTCAATGATAATTTGCTTTGATATTTTTTTTTACGTTTCAGTAGGTCAAGAAGTCCAACCACTGAAGCGAAACAAATCACAAAACACCCAAATCTGATTAAATCACATAATAATTGTGACCTTACCGGAACCCGGAACACTCGGTGTGAAAAGCTAGTATCCTAGCACTCTTCCACCACTCTCTGTTTGTGTAACATACGATTTTTTTTTTCATAAAAGGCGCCGCTTATGATGAATGTTTAACTTAAATTTTTTAGGAAAAATGAAAATTACTTTCAAACCGATCTCTTTTGCATCATAAAATCTAATTTTGTCTCCTTTAACAAGAAAATAATAATCTTTTTAATTTCACTCAAACCCTGGCGTCGCGATTGATATCTCAGCCAACTGGACGTGACACCCTGCGGGACGCCATTTAAAAAAATTATATTCAAACAAAATTTTAACCAATGTACGTCATAAATGATGATAATAAAACCATTTAAATGTGTGCTATAGTTACGACAGTTTTTGTAAAAATTTTGAATTGATTTTTTGCCTTGAGATGATATGACCGCTTAATGCTAACCATATTTTCTTGAAATCCGTAAGAACCATCCCAATAATAATGATAATTTCGTTTTCTTTCTGTTTGTCTGTCCGTCACTTCCTGTAACGTCCGCAACTTTTTTATATTTTTATTTTATAGGCATGTGTATACCTATTTATTTTTAATTTTTAAAAAAATTTACCTCACCATCTCTCCACGATACATTTTATATACAAATCTACACCGTTTGACAAGTCTTACCCAAGTTTTGCACTCATTCTTTTGGAACCGACATGTAAAAGTACGTCATTTATGACGGGTTACAGCTAGTTTCTACACGGTAAGTAAATTTAATAAAAAGCTTATATTTGTCATGGCAGCTTATATTTGTCATGGCAGCTTATATTTGTCACGGCAGCTTACAAGTACATACTGTAACGAGTTAGTTTAAATGAAAACTGGTGCTTCCCATTAGCTAGACAGGTAGACGAGTACAGTGGCGTGTAAGCGCGATTTGACGGTAAAAACGCCCGTCTAGACAAAGTTTACAAAGCGATATTATTGGCGTGTCGGGCCGTCATTTGTCTCGCGGGGCGTGTCTGCTCAGGGGTAGGTATTTAGTGCCATCTGTCGCCTTCTCCGAAAGTTACGGATTCCTCAGTTCCAACTTTACAAACAAACACAATTAGAGCCAATTAAACTGCCGGCGATACAGCACGACTGATTGATGAACGCTGATTTCACTGTGTCATTAAAACTAGTGCGCCGTTAATTTTTCACTGCTTATGAAAATAAATAATTTCTCAGTGTAATTTATAATTAAACACAATCAGTGAGAAAGAAATAAACCGCCTTATTCTCAAGATCTATGATTATCTAGGGAAGGAGTATGTAATATGTAGTGAGTTTAGTTTAAGAAAAAAATTAAATGATATTCTAAATATGTATTCTGATTTCTATATAAAATCTTTCTTCAACACCTTTAATTATGAATATAATTAAATGGGCAATGGAAACGTTTTAACGGAAAGAAATCCGAGACAACATACCTCTGTAAAGGGGTTAGTTGTCTCAGTGGTTGGAGTTAGCTATCACAAAAGATTTATAGATGCAGTCTATGTAACTGTCAAAAATGACGGAACATTGGTTCACATCATTGCTAAGCCCTAGTAGGCATTTATACTATCTCATATTTATACTTCTCCCATCTCCGGCCTTTCGATTTGGTTTTTTAGCCATGAATTCGAAAGAAATTACTCACGTTAGTTGAAGTTACGGGGACAGACAGACAAACAGACAGACGGATGGACGGACGGACGAACAGACAACGAAATTATTATGTGTGTTAACTTCTTCATTAAGAGCAAAACGATTTTGAAGTAACATTATTAATATAATTTTAAAAAATGTATTTTGCTTTCACCACTTACATATTCAAAATATCAATGGTCCCTTCTTTTAAATTTGTTTTAATGTTAGTACTTAATTATTATTCATTTCCCATATATAATTTTGTATATTTTGATTGTGTATACTTTGAATTTCGATTTTTAATTTGTTTAGTATACATTGTATGAACCTATAAAAACAGACCCGATAATTATAAAATACAATAATATGTTTGCTATTCAACGAATCGATTTTATATTGGAATGAATTAAAAAATAAGTACTTTTCACATGATTTACTTTACATAGTTGATTTCAGATATCTCATTTCTGGGCGCAATCGTTTTGTAATATATGAAATTTATACGAGTATTGAAAACAATAAAGGAAAATTTATAAGTTTAGTAGGTTCGGTTGAATTATGTCAATGCATTGCTACGGGATATCCAGCAAACTACCAAACTGGCCTTAAAAATAAGCGATAAATAATAAGTGCGCGAATGGGATGGAATGTTCTAGTGAATGTTAAATAAGTTTTACCCAGCGATAATAAAGTATTCATTTACAAGTAATATATATCGGCATAGTGTAATTTAAAGAAGAGCGTTAATTTTAATTCGTTTTATGTAACTTTGTGCATAAAATTGTTAATTAAAAATTAATTAATAAATCGCTAATTAATTTTCAATGTGTCCATTCATTTCTTCCAGGCCACTACACGTGACAACAGTATTCTAAAGATCTGTTGGTTTTAATAAAATCAAGTAAATAATAAATTATATGAAGAAATTTTTAGATTTTCGGGAAAGTACTGTCGTATTTTAGAAAAATCTTTGATGTGTATTTAAAACATATTTTATGTTCCGTGAGAGACGACTAATGGATGTCAATCTCATGCAATAATTGCTAGATGTGAATTATTCTCCGCCCTGGACCGCAAACTGTCGTCATCTGTCTTTGATGGCCTTCCAGTTTGAGAATCTTCCTCCAGGCTAACGTCTCCGGAACGGAATTTGGTAAACCATCTTTGGCAGGTACGAACACTTGCAGCATCTCTCTCAAATACTGCACACAAGTTTTCACATACCACCGATGCATTGTTGCCTCTTTGGAATTTATGCAATGCATGCAATGAATTTATGCAATTTGTCCGCTGGCATTTTAATCGCTCGAAATATCACAAGTAACCGATTGGTAGCATCTTATTTTATGCTGTCTTATTTTATACGATACAGACACGAAATAATACGACCCCCGTGATATCTGTGTACACCGTTTGTGCAAGTTACTTAATAGTACCTACTTACATAAACCTGCATGTCCCGAAACCCTCTGCTGTCCCTTAGAAGACTGATAGGTCAACTCACGACCGACCAGAAAATCAAAACATGTCCTTGGTAAAAAAACATTATCTTTCGAGATGTTTTATCTTTTTTTAACAGAGATGTGAACGTGGAATACATGCCTCATTAATATGCTTACTATTTTCAAATTAAACCAATAACCTGTGTTGGAAAATAGTTGTTAATTTATGTAATAGCTTTTGATTTATTCAAACCGAATTTCACAATGCTCGCTGCCATGAGTCTTTTCCTATCTACTCAGCCTCCTATAGTGTAATTTTATATTATAAAAATATAAAAAATACATACCTATTATAATTTTATAAAAAGTGGTTTGCTAAAAATGGAATAATATGTTAATCAATTAATAAATGGACAACATATAAAGTCAAAAAATTTACGTCAATGTACTAGGTTGTCGTGGTGAAACTGGATAATGCGCAGATTCCGAATAAAATGGAGGTCTGTGGATCGAATCCCGGTAGCAGCTAAAATATTTTTTCGTTTATTTGATTTTTCTGGGTGTCCTTTCGAATTGATTCATAAATTTGCTCAATACATTTCACTTGTATAACTGAGATAATCCGGGACTTGACAAATCAATCCAGTTAAGTGAAAATCTTATAAAAAATGTGCGCTGTTAATGATTTAATTTAGTCCTGAGGGTGTTGTGGTGCAGCGGTTTTCATATCCCAAATAAAAATATGTTAAGTTTCGATTTCCTCCAGATTCATTGGTTTTCACGGCGAAATGTTTTACGATAAAAAAAACCCTAGATGTACTTACGAATTTCGATAGATTTGTCATATTTGAGAGCAAGACAATACAACATAAAAAATTCAACAAATAAATCAATAATGTATTCTTCCTTATAGCTTTTTGTCAACGTTCTACAACTTTTTCGATAACTGTGCGATAAAAACTATTTATTCCCTTGATAGAACACGAACAGAAAGAGGTGTCCAAAGTGCTTACTTTTGTATGTTTGACATTCCATTTTGAATGCCTGTATTTAAATAAATAATAAATGTAACGTAAAAGCAAATATAATGTATTCAAGAGCAGAAAATTTTCTTCTGAATGAAATATAAGATCTGTCAATTTGTTTTAATTTTGGCGAGCATTTTATAATTTGAAAAAAAAACTGACATCACTTAAATAACTTTACTTATGTTAACACCTTCATAATAGAAACTACTATAACTAACAAGAAATATTATGAATAAAAAATTAATCATAAATGAATTATTTTAAATATTTAAAACAACGAAGCATGAGGGGCTGCGTGTCAATTAAGGGGTTATCATATATCCATCTAGGAGAGTAAAATTTTGATAGAATATCGGTAATTTTTTTATAATAAATGTTTTTTTTTTAATTGGCACTTATTAAGGTATAAATTATTTAAGTGTTAAATAAAAAATGTAGGACTTTCTATTTTACACATACATAATTTTGGTTTGAAATTGACTAATTTAGAATCATTAGAAATTAGTAAAGCTTGTAAAAGTAAACAAAATATTATTAATAATCAATTGAATTTGATTACGACCCCAATTTTAAAAATTATTCCAATAATTACGAGTAATCAAGAACTTCAGTAATAATATTTATTTAAAATAATTTTTCAAATGATTTTTAAAAGCAAGGAACAAAAGACATTTCATTCGAATTTTTTTATAGTTATGCAGCACCCTGATGATGGAATGGTAATTTCTGAAACATGTTGGTGAAAAAAAAAACTCAGATAAAAGTAGATTTATACAAATATTTTAATCAATATTTTTTTTTAAATATTTTAACTGACATGCAATTTTCCCCGGTACACGTTTGTTTAAGACAGAAAAAAAATCATGCAACGAAGGATATAAGAATTGAATAAAAATGTTTTTCGTAAAATTGTAAAAAAGTTTTAAGTGACAGTTTTTAACAAATTATTTATCGGATAAAAAAATCCATAAGCTACTTTGCAAGCAATGTTTCCGTCTCGAATAACCCTGTATCGAGGAACTTTGCATATCAGTCATGGAAGAGTAACATAGAAATAGACGACGCGAAAATTTTTTTTAATAATAGCCAAATTTATTAAAAAAAAATCACCCCCTTCGACGATTCATGCAGGGTGGTGTAACCCCTGAATTGACTTCCCGGCCACTAAAATTGTACGGTAAACATATTTACCGCGAAGCCTTTTGGATGAAAACGTGTTTGCAAAGTGAAAAAAGTTTCAGCTAGCCATCACGCGATAATTAAGGTCAACAAAACTTTGAAATTTATTAAATGTTCGGCCATTTGGCTGTATCTGTAAGCGGCGGGAAGTTTTGACGGTCAGCAAAATTAGCGAATTTAAAATAATCGCCGCCGAGTTGGCAACACCTGCAGCCGCACACGGGGCGAGCCTCGGCTCAAAGCAAGCACGTCAGCGACGCTACGCTCTCAAAACGCTGAGCACAAAGATGGCGCGCGCCCGGAGGTGACCTCGCCGGGCGGCGACTCGGGAGCGGGCTCAAATGCAGTACCCGCAATGAGCTTTAAGCTGCCAATACATAAATGATTGCATGTAGTACTTGATGAAAATAGCGGTTCCAGGGGCACAGAAAAGGGTTTGGTGGGCGTGTCATGGTTTTCCGCATCGGTGGACTGAAGATCCCCAACGCAGTTATGTGAACGGAAAGAATCCCGCCTTACCGAGAAAATCTTCCCGTATGGTCTATTGATTTAATTTATTAACAATATTTTTATATAAATGTTTTGAGAATACAATCATTACTGGATTTGTCCACTGCGGGATTATTATTCAGTTAAGATAAATTATAGAAGTCTCACAGAGATGAAGCTATTTATTTGAGAATCATGCATGGAAGTCTTTAATACGGTGGCCCAGGGCTTAAAACTCGTATGAGCTGGCTTAAGTGATGACTCTAAAATGTAGAATTCGGAATATATCAAAACTTCGATGTGTGGATGTTCTCAGAATGGAATTGGTGAACGTTGCATTGTGTAGAGTGATCGCTTAAGACAGCTCATACAGTTTGTAAGCCCTGGGCCATAGTACAACAGACTTACACGTTTGTCATATAAATAGCTTCATCTCTGTGAGACTTATATAATTTATCTTATTTAATGATTTAATTAACTTTAATTTATATAATTAACAAGAAAACACTTTGTATACACCACTCTTTTGTTATTTTATCAACAAATTTCAGGCCAATGATCCCTTCATCAGGATATAAAGTATACGTTGAATCCTGATGATGTAGTACACCATGAGAATAATGGTTTTAAGGACACAATTACTGTTTTTCACGGCGGATAGCATAGTTCTATAAGATAAGAGGCGGAGTCAATGGGATAGGCCACGCGGATAATACTGGCTATATTCCGATAATTCAGGCTTCAGGAAGCCAATATGTATGTATATGTAATGTATATATATGCACGTTATACTTAGCGAAAAGAATGGTAAAGAGCAAATTATGAATATTATTATTTTGTTTTTAACGAGATACTAACTGAAAACTGGGTATATTTTTTTATAATTGCATAACAGATTGCTCCATTTACTATGCAACTTTATGACGTGAGTAGCGATCTTCTGTTTGATGCTTTCAATACTATCATTAAATATATCGAAATGATCGCACAATTCATTTAAGAGTTGCATACTACGCGTTATGGTGTGCTTATTCATCCGTTCTGCATTTTGGGACGTGACCTTGATTTCGCAAATAATTATTTGGAACAAACACGGCACAATTTTCTAGCAAGTTTGAAGTGTCATATGTATATGAGACGAGTGCTGAAGGCAACAGCACCTGTTCACAGGGTATGGTCAGACAAACCAAGATTTAGAAGACGGCCTTCTTAAGTTTCATCAATCGAAGACGGGTCATAATAACCTGTAATCGACGCAATTCGGCGCATACGTAGGGGATGGCGGGAACATGGTCAGAAAATGGGACAAGGAATAGAAAGGATAAGAGGAATAACGAGACGAGAAATGGACTGTATTGGTCGAGAAAGGGAGGGACGTTTCGACTCACCTTTGTCTCTTGGCGCCCTTCCAATATGTCACCTCACCAAACACCTGGTTCACTCGGTTGGCCACCAACACGCGTTAATCCCGCTGTCTGGCGGTGACGTTACGATAGAATGTTTATAGGATGCACAATTAAACACAAGATAAAACTTTACAGGGCAGGAGGCGAGAAAGTTTGTCCTGTGGCGGTTTAACAACGAGATAGCCAGACTTGTCAAAGCGAAAGGTAAACTGGTACTACAGAGGATAGCATAAATTTCGATAGAGACAAATCAGTGTTGCTACATAAGAAAAAAAACAATATTCTGTAAAAATCCATTTCTGTGCCAACGTGACGTCTCGAATATCGAACAACAACCTACGGTAAATTTAAAATGTAAAAATGATTTAAAATATTTTTTTTTATCTTGTACTGATTTGATATCTGCTCTAGTTCAAGTTTGTTCTCCACTTTCAATAGTTAATCCGACCAAACATCGCAGGGACGGCGTTTACTTTCATTACTTTCAAAATGTTGACAAGATCTATCGAGTTTTCATTAATAGCCAACTCTATCCGTTTTAATATCGACGGCGACCCCGTACCCAAAAAGGTCTTAGAATCTAATTGTTTAAAAGGTTTAAATCCCTATGTTCTGACAGACACCCTTTTAATTAAAGACGTGCCGGTTTGGAACCTTTAACCCCCAAACCGGTTAATGACTGCCCTTCCCACCGAGGAGATGCAGGGATTCCGCATTATATATGACGCGTTTGCTGAAGAAAGGGACACGCGTAGACCCATCAGGATAATGATCCCTTAAATCGAGGATTTGGAAATTTGTGCGTTCTACTAAATTTAAGAAAATTTACCACCAACTGACATAAATCATCAAATAACTTGGACTAGAGCAGAAAGAGTGGTTTATTATAATAAAATGAAAACGCATTGTTTTAAACCAATATTTATTAAATAATCAACGTGTCCTTTCAATGAGACACAACGTATACTAAAAATAAAGAAAAATTAATTGCAACTCAAATATTATAAATATTGCCAATAGTTACCTAATAAATTTGTTTCAATTCAACTCCCATATATTTGTTATTTATTTTTGTTCAAGCCTTTACTTCTAATTTGGATTTTTAGTAAACATTGTTTCCTGACGAAGCGACTATTTGCCCCGAAATATGTTGAATGTTAAATAAATAAAGGTTTTAAACAAAATATTTTCCTTTTATTAATTATATTAGTTAATAAAGTTGATTTGGATGGAAAAAATTAACTTTGTTACATCTCCGTGAGTTTAATAATATTTTTATATTTTACTACTTCAGTTTCGAGAGTAACAAAATCTCTTATCGATTTGTGAAATATTAAACTGTAATTAAGTATTAAACCTGTCGGTGAGAGGTTCTGTTAAACTCGAAATAAAGGTAATAAAATATAAACATATTAATAAACTCACGAAGAGGTAACAAAGTGAATGTTTTTCACCCAATTTATCATTATGAATATTCTCTACAATATGACGGCCGAATCCATAAATAATCAAAAACTAGTTGTAATCCGTAAAAAATGACGGTACTTTTCATAACAGGGGATAAATATTTATTTATTGATATAAAAAAATGACTACAAAAAAAATTTCTTACTATAAAGAAGAAAAAAAAAGAAAAAAGGAGAAAAAAAATTATATTATAAAGAAAAAAAAATTTTTTTAAAAAGTTTTTACTATAAAGAAATTACGGACGTTATACGAAGTTACGATAGACGGACGGACAGATAGCCAACAAAATTATTATAATTGGAATATAAATAGTATTATTAAAGTTTTAATAATTTTGGTTGATAAAAAAGGTCATTCCTTCGTCAATTTAAACGAAGATTGATTTATAAAGTGTTTAGGAAAATTAATATTGTTAAAAATTTTCGTTCGAAATAAAGATGTTATTATTGATTAGTGAAGGGAATTGTGTGGCTTATCTATGTGAAGGTTGTTTTTTTGAACTGAATTGAAAATATTAAAGAAAAATGTAAACTTTGATGTCGCTTATTTTCGTAACGTACATTTCAAACATAGTGTAAAGAATATTTTCTTTTCAAAAGTGAATGAAGAAGACTACCAATTTTTCTACTAGCTATCCAAGATACAAGTTTACATTTTATCTGTTTTTTATCTAACTAATTTCATTTTTTTCAAATTTTTTTTATAACATTTACATTACAAACACAAATTTTATTCGTACATGTTATATATATATTAGAAATATATAAACAAAAACAAATATTAAACATATATAAAATCATTCACATAAAAGGTGTAGGAGAGTCCTGCTTCGGAATACCTTCTCAGAGACATGGAACAGATCAATGTCCAGAGAAATAATAATAACTTATACTAGTGTATTAAATTATGGGCATTTTCTTTTGATGATTGTCAGTACTACGCCCATCACATTTCAATAATTATTTCCCGGTTTTAAAATACCTGGAGTCGAAAACCAATTCGAAGAGAATAGTTCATGCAGACAAACATTTCTAATCCGAGAATTTGCTAAGTGTCACAGAGTGGGTGCGAATTCCCACAAGTCCTTTGAGAAACCGAAATAGTTTGCCTATATTCGGTAATTTCTGTCGTACCTTCAATTAGACGCGCGGTACCACCAAACGCATACCGCGCTAAAATTAATTTACTTTCGAAGTTTGCCCGAAGTTGTCCCGTCGAGGCGCTTTACTTTACTGTGATCATACACAGGTGTCATTATCATACGTACTCTCTACAGTGTTACGAACGATTTTTTAAAATATGTATAATTAAACATTTACAACCGCAATATTCGTTCTACGGAGCGAAAAAACTAATAAGAACGGCAAAAATTTGAATGTACATTTACAGCTCTCATATTTCTTTTAGTTAATATTGAAAAGACGAAATGAAATAAATATATATAAAAAAAAACAATTTAAGTTTTTATTTATTCATATAGTTACTGGAATACTTCTCGCACTATAATCGATCAAGAATATTCCACTTGTCTGTGAAACACTTTACGCCTCTATCCTTTACGTTTCATTGCACTGATTCGCAACTAGAATATTTCGCACTGGTTATCTATTTTGTGTCTGTGGTTTATAATAGCTGTCAAAAATAACATAGCGAATTTTTTCGCGTTTATGCGTGGGGCATAAGAGCAAATATTAATGTTTTGAATGCAGTCACTACTGATTACTAAATTGAAATATACTGAATTATAGATTTTATGTATCTATCCCTTCCAAAATCATTCCTTTTAAATTCAAGTTTCCTATAAAAATTAGAATTTAGTATATTATAAGTTATCAAGTAATTCTCGATGACTGCATTAAATTTTTTTTGGATATTGCTCCCTTTGCTTTTATACCCCACATATCTTGTATTGCAATACTTCTATATCTTATTATAATACTTATTTATGTTTTACAAATATCGCCATTTATATATATATTTTACTCAGGAATGTGTAGCTTGTATTGGGAGTAGCTTATTGGAGTAGTGGATATGACTCTCGCCTGGTGATCCAGTGGTCGATGGTTTGAGGACACTAGCAAGTTAGTCCTTTTTCATAGCAAAAGTGTTTAGCTTAATTTGAAAATAGTTAGAATATTGATGCGACAAGTTATTTTTTATATATAATTTATTATGATTTGTAATATATTTTTTATATATAATTTATTATGATTTGTACTATATTGGTGATGTCTTTCATTTATTGCAAGTAAATGCAATAAATGTAGTCATCTGAATAGAGCTTCCAATTTTCGACTACTTACTTCATCACTAGGTAAGTGTCTTAACCACTAGGGTAAGAAGAAAATAGAGGTAGAAAGGATTTCTTTAAAAAGAAATAAACGATGGTACGAAAAAACAACTAAATACCTGGGAAGAACTATGAGCGGTATTTTAATCAAAGAACGAAAAGTCGAAAAATAGAGTAAAAATAATTTTAGATGGAAGGTGTCAATTAGATATAGAAGCAGTGCGCACGCGCGCTGCTTAAACGAGACACCACACATTAAACTGTCGTCGCCAACTACAATCCAAGTTCATACAACTATCCCATAGTAATAGACCCGATAGTAGAATATCAATAATGAAAAAAAGGGTTTTGTACCAGTGAATACCTGAGTAGGTACCTTTTTTATTCAATAAAAAGATCGTTTTCAAAATTAATTAAATACACGATAACAAATTAAGCCAAGTTCACATTTCAATAACGAAATATTTTATTTTGCACACAAGAAATCAAGCTGAAGCTCATGTGATCCACGAGAAGGGGGTTGTGAAGCGATAATATGGAGAGCTATTTATTGAGAGGGGATGGTTAATATCCTCGGGATCTGCACGGTGAAGCCTGCATCCGATCTGAACGTCAGATCTCGGGAGGGAAACTTTGGCGTGGTTGGAATGGGGTAGAAAATTGGACAATCAGTGCTGCAAACGTCTACATAACTGTTGTACAAGATTCTGTTAATAGTTTACAGTTTTAGTCATATAGTTATTTTTTTATAATATTTATAATCTATTGGACGCTAGTAGCTATTCATAACTAGAATTTTTTTTTTGTAAATAATGTAAGTGTAATACAAGTGTTAATTTCATAACAACAAACTACCACATCTACTCACCATTGTTCAGGATATATAGACTTGGCAATGGGTACATGAAATTTGTAGATGTACTTATGAAACCTTGACAATATTTTAAATACATCTGCTGTGGATTTCAAATGTTGGGAGTTTTGTGTTAACTAATCTGTTTATTTTTATATTGAAAATTATTGAGTTTTCTTTTTGTTTCTTAATATAAGTTTTCGTCCTTTATATTTCCTTTAAAATATTTATGAACTCAATTCACTATATAACAAATATATTTGTTATCAAAATAGTTTCTTTTATCGATTAACGGTATCTTCGTCAGGACGGATGTATAAATCTAACATTTCGAATAACAGGTTTTTTTTGCACCCATAATGATGAAATTATAGCGGATTTCGAAATTGGTCAATGTTAAGAATAATCAATATATAAGTTTGTTATTTTTGAAATTCATAATAACGTCTGTTCACAAAGTTAACGTAAACTAAAAACGTAAAAAATACAATTTCGCTGAGTAAAACTTTCAAGAAATTTTTGTTCTAAATATCGCACGTAAGTACTTCGCTTTATTAATCTGCGCGTCACTGGTATCACTCACGCGTTGATAACACTGATAGCCCACCCGGTTTGTCTCTAATCTCTCTCTGGAAGAAACGTCAAATTAAAACTAAACTAATGGCCGCGACACGGCTTCGCTTTTATAGTAAACACGCTGTATTTTCGAACATTCAAGACGTTTGTAGTTTGTTCTCGCCGTTTGTCGACCGTTCCAGACGTTCTTTGAATGTTGTAGCTCATTTCAGAGTAATATAGAGCATTCCAGAATGTTGTGGATGGTCCTAGAGGGCTCGAAAGTTTTGTTCCATAGTGACAGTACAAGGGATTCCAATCTTGCGTAAATTTCTCCGAATTCTATTATCGTGTTACACTATTTATACTATGGGAAACATATTTAAATGTCTTTAAAAAATATACAAACGTATATACAACTTACGACGTGTAAAAATATCTGTACATTATAAAAAAATTGTTAATATGTAGATGTTCGTAATTAATTAATTTGGTGAACGTTGCTTAAAGTGCACTAGCACTGCACTTACAATGCAACACAACATTAGTGCACTTGTACTTTAGCCAGCTAATACATGTCATAATACGCCTTGTGGCCACCCTATAAAGACTTTCACAGATAAAAACCAAATTTATTAATCAATTAGAAAGACTAACAAAAAAATATCATCAACGTAAAAATATTTGGCTGATATCGGGATTCGAACCACGTATCTCCTTCCTGTCTGGGGCAGGATTTCATAGATGTTTCCAATATAAACAGCTCTCTGTAAGATTTTTGTAATTTATCGTAATTAAATATTTATTTGTTTTATTAATTTACGATTAATTACTGACTAACTAACTAACTAACCATCACGCCGTTTCCCCGCAGGGGTAGGCAGAGAGGATTGAACGCCACACTCCTCTATCCTGGCACACCATTTTTGCTTCGGCCACATTCATACATCTTCTCATACACGTTCTACGGTTGTTGCGGCTTTTAACAGGACCATCCTCAAATACTTGTAGTACCTGATCGTGCCAGGTCTTTCGCGGATGCCCTCTATTCGTGTTGCCTTCAACACTCGCCTCATATATTTTCTTAACCATCCATTCCTCGTCCATACGTTCCACATGACCAAACCATCTCAGCACTCCTTTCTTTATTCTATCTACCACACTACAGCCAGCATTGCATTCACTTCTAATTACTGCAGTCTATTAAATCTAAAAACATTGGGGAACTGAAATCAATTAAGCGGCAACATTTTCTCGAGACTGATATTTTCCCCATTACAAGCTCGTTACCGTGATACGTGTGTGTGTGTGTGTGTGTATGTTTGTATTAATATGTGGGAAATTGTAAATGGCGTACTCCAGCCGGTACGTGCGCGACCCGCCTCTACATATCTTATGCGGGCCGCGGTGACAGTCTCTTGCATAATGCATTTACCGTGTTGGGGTATGCAAAGCGGGCCACTGCACTCGCGGCCAGATTGCCGCCCTATCGAGAGCTCCGCAATGCATCCTATTTATCATATGATACAGGTAAACATCACCTATAGATGCATATAAATTGAACGAAAAATACCTCGAAATTAGCCCGACCTATCAATTTGTTCTAAGAATGGGAGGCATGTTCACCAGTGTGACCGTCACGAAAATAGATCAGATTTAAAGATATTATATCTCAGAAAAAAAGCGCAGATGTAAGTACCTAAGTGTAATATCCAAAAAATGTTTCGAATGCATTCATCGAAAATAACTGATAATTATTTTGAATGTGAGATTTTATAGGGAATGTAATTCTACCCATTCCAAAACCATGTTTCTAAATCAAACATAATAATTTCGTTGTCTGTCTGTCCGTAACGTCCTGTAACGTCCGTGATATCGTTTAAATTCACGGCTAAAAAAACCCGACAAAAACATACAAAATATGTACTAGGGCTTAGCAAAGACGCGAACCATTTCTTGTTGCATGATTTTTCACGGGTGTACGACTAGTGATTATTAAAAGCAGAGACCTAATGACCCGTGCATACTAAAGTGAGAGTTGATGTCGATTTTATACTGAAATATCATAGCTTAGATAGTAATTTATCCTATTATGTAAATAGCAAAAGCAGCAATATCCACTATAAGCAAACAAAAAAATATCCATATTAAAAAGTCAAATATTTATTTATACACACATGTAAAAGGAAAAATGAGGTGGAATATGCTTTTAAAAAACTTATTTCCAATAAGACATAGATTTCGTAGATTCCAAAGAAATTACTTTGGGTAGTATTAGATTTTTGTATTTACTTCAGAAAAACGTAATATTGTGTCTTTGTGTAATGCAGGCAATACACTCAGCTATTGGCACTGCTTCTCACGCTGTTGTATTTTACACCAAATTTTGCATAATTGATGATCCTTCCTTCTACCCAAGTAATATCAAATTGTCCTAGCGATATGGATGTGTATTATTTTGAAGGCAATATTTTTCAAATTTCACTCTAGGACCCTGAGAAAAAATTACCCAGCCTCCGGATACCTTACGCATACCCTGAGTGTACCAATTTCAGCTTAATTTAATTAATAATTTGTTTATTTTCCAAGGAAACAGAGTGTTTGCTTATGATACAGATATAATGAATACCTATGTAGGTATAAATATATTTTTGAAATAAAAACTGAGTTGGTACTACAACAGCTGATTATTAATTTCCTTTTTGTTGTTTTTGATAAATTCCTATTCCATTTTCAATTTATTTCCCTTCCTATGGGCTGTCAATCCCCTTTGACAGCTAAAGTTCATTTCTCTATTTGCATGTATTGTGGAAAAAAGATTAAGTGTTTTTCTGAGAAAAATAAACGTTGTAATTGTGTTTTTGTATTGTATATATCTCCATGTGTTTTCTAAAAGTACTTTTATGTTGTAAAATATATTTTCTTATATCAAAGTCGCGTGAATTTTTCATAATTATTATTTTATTTTAAATTATATAAAAAAACTAGCTGATTAGCCTGGCTTCGCTCGGGACTATAATTTAGAACTTTATCGAACATTCTGAAACCTTCTACAGTCACCAACACACTCGCCACTTTGTTTGGAACCTTATAGAAATCTTTTAGAACTTGCTAGAGCTTTATCGAACGTTCTGAACCATCGAGACTCACCGACATTCTCCGACACTTAGTTTGAAACCTTTTAGAACCTTCTTTAATTTTCTCTTTCCAGAACCTTCTAAAGCATTCGAGAACCTTCATGGACGTTCCGAAAACTTTTTGACTCACTTACACACTCTGCCACTCAGTTTGGGACCATAAAGAACTTTCGGGAATCTTCTAGAACCTTTTCCTTCCAGAATTTTATAAAGCTTTATCAAACGTTTTGGATCCATCTAGACTCACCGACACACTCCACCACTCAGTTTGGAACCTTATAGAACCTTCTAGAACTTTCTGCTTCAGTAAACTTCTAACACATTCGAGAACCTTCATGAATGTTGTGGAACCTTCTAGACTCCCAGACACACTCCACCACATTGTTTGGAACGTTAGAGAACTTTCTTTAGAATAATGAAGAATCTTCTAGAACGTTCTCCTTCAGAACATTCTAGAACGTTATCGAACTTTCTGGAACCTTCTACAGTCACCGAAACACTCCGCCACTTTATTTGGAACCTTATAGAGCTTTCTGAATAATTCTAGAACATTCTCCTTCCAGAACATTCTAGAGATTTATCTAACGTTCTGAAATCTTCTGGTCTCACTGATATACTCCGCACTCAGTTTACAACCTTATAGAACTTTTGGGAATATTCTAGAACGTTCTCTTTCCAGACTTTCTACAGCTTTATTGAATGTTCTGGAACCATCTAGACTCACCGGCATACTCCACCACTTAGTTTGGAACCTTATAGAACCTTCTTGAACTTTCTGCTTCCAGAAACTTCTAAAGCATTCGAGGACCTTCATGAACGTTCTGGAACCTTCTGGACACACCGACACACTCCGCTACTCAGTTTGGAACCTTATAGAACTTTTAGTAATCTTCTAGATCATTCTCCTTCCAGAACTTTCTAGAGTTTTATCGAACGTTCTGGAACCTTATCAACTCACAGACACACTCCGCCATATGGTTTGGAAAGTTAGAGAACTTTCGGGAATCTTCTTGAACGTTCTCCATCCAGAACATTATTTATTCATTTTTTAAACTTTAACGAACGGTCTGGAACCTTGTAGAGTCACAGACACACTCCGCCACCAGAACTTTCAAGACCTTTATCGAACGTTCTGGAACTTTCTAGACTCACCTCTTAGTTTGGAATCTTATAGAACTTTCAAGAATCTTCTAGAAAACTCCCCTTATAGAATTTTCTAGAGCTTTACCGGACATTCTGACACGTTTTTGACTCACCGGCACACTCCGCCACTTAGTTTGGAACCTTATAATATTTCGGGATTTTTCTAGAACGTTCTCCTTCCAGAACTTTCTAGAGTGAATTTTTAGAGTGAATAGTCGACGGGCCCATTCTGAAACAATCTGAAACATTTGCGGCCTTCCCATTACAAAACAATGTGCTATAAAGCACAATTTCGTCACCCACTCCCCCCCACGCTCAGCCACCCCCACCAAACTCGCACATTTTTAATGTGACACCAAGGGCTATCTACCACCATGACCACCGGGGGGAAGTAGTATCTGGTTGTGAAGAAAACTTGGCGGATAGGGAAACTTATACTAGGAAAATTTATACATAACCATTACAAACATTTCGATGCTAACGCATCATATTCATACTAATCTTAAGCCTAAAGTATATGGGGATAAGAAGATGGGTGTGGTCACTTAGCGCTAAAGAGGGGATGTAATAGAAGGTGTTTGAATATTAATTACATTTTTGTTACTTTTGATGGCTAAGTTTTCTAATTTCTAGTTTCTTTCCGTTTTTATAAATGATTATTAAATATACGCTATTACTACCAAAACAATGACCGATGATGACGGTAAAAAGTGTTCTTCAATCCTTGTCTCTATTTTTCTCCTAGTCTGTCCAATGTATGACGCATGACAATCTTTCCAATATATTTGTTAGACTCCAGTATTGTTTAATAGGTTTATTATTAAAAATATGACTTCTGATATTAAAATTTGTATAAAAAGCCGATTTAAAAGTTATTTCTTTACATATATTAAGAAGATCAGCGGATAACTTTCCTACATCTAAAATTCTCTGAAAAATTATTTTATTTTAAAACTAAAATTAACATTTAAGGTTTTAAAAATAATTCTCGGATTCTGTAACGCTGATGGGGTGTGTTACCCCGGATGCAGCCCACGTGACATAAATTTGAAGCTTGTGTTCCAATTTTACAAAAGATTACACATCAAAACAATGCAAGGCTGAAACAATAATAATTAGCAAACAACAAAGATTTAGCCGTCGCGGCGAGAAAATAAATTCGGCCTCACGATCCCGACGAGGCGACGTTTCCTTGGTGGCATAATACGCTAGATTAAACTTACCGCGGAAGAACCATTGTCGGTCTTACCGAAGGACACGTTTAATGAAATAGTCAAATTGATTACAGACTAGTAGGTACATTAGGGTGCTTCAAATTTTTTTTTAATTTGTATTTTTTATCGAGGCACACTTTTTTATTTATTCAGTAGCCTAAAAAATAAACATATATTGTTATTTATTTTTCATTTCAATTATTTTTAGGGGTTGCTGCCATTGATTAATGTTTTGAAAATATGCGCTGTTTAGGGAAATTACTGCAATGCTTCAGAAATTACATGTCAATGCATGCAACATTAATAAGTTGTGGATTGGTTAAACACACTCCTTTCTCGACGGCGTAGTATTTTTAATAATGGGAAGTTTGTTTAAACGTATTTGTATAACAACTAGAGTCTCAGAGAAATAACCTACCTTTTGTTCTTGACAGAATTTACCATGTGCCATATAATGGCGTTTAAAGTGAGTTGAAAAACTCGGAAAATGACATCTTGGTATCTTGGTAAAAGCTTGTTGCTTTTGCATACTCCAATCATGAAGTTTCCTTGGAAACTAAACATAACATGGTACTGCCCACGAAATCCAGGGATTGGAAGATTTTCCAGAGCCTAAAACCCTAAAAAATGCTCTCATTATGGTTAAAAAATTAGAAAATTTTGTAACAAACCACACGTTGATTTTTTTCAAAATAATCGCCGTTTCGTGTGATTTTTTTTTTAACATGGATGACAACTAAAATAAAGCTCATACTTTTGTACATTCTAAGAACGTAGTAAATGAAATGATGAGTAGAGAGAGGAGCAATACTGCGGACTATCAAGACAAGAAAGCTGGAGTTTCTCAGACATATTATGAGAGGACCAAAATAAAGTCTAAACCAACTCAGCATCCAGGGGAAAATAAGTAATAAAAACAGCGCAGGAAGATGCCGCATCTCACGGCTGCGTAACTTGAGGGACTGGTGTAAGTGTAACTCGACTGAGTTGTTCCGTGCGGCGGTAAATAAAATCGCAATCGCCAAAATGATCGCCGATCTCCGATAGAAGATGGCACCATTAGAAGAAGAAGATATTTATATCACTACGTAAACTTGTTATTGCTTTCTGGAGTTTTGACTTAAATATAAGTTTATCCTAATTATAATAATTTCTTTTTCTGTCTGTTCGTCCGTCCGTCTGTCTCAGTAACTTTGTGTAACGTCCGTAACTTCTTTAATGTAATTATTTTTATTTTATTAAAAGAGGTAAAAAAAAAAAATTGCGTTAAGAGTCTTATGTATATTTTTTAAGGTATTTTTTTCTTTTCTTTTTTTATATAAATTAATAAATAATTATTTCTTAGGAACCGACATGTAAAAGTACCTTCATTTTTGACGGGTTACAGCTTATTATATAAGATCATATTGTTATAGCCTATTGTATAAATCTTAGGGTTGTAGCATATTGTATAAGATCAGTTTTTATATTATTTTAAATGTTTGAAGAACTCGCCTCGTGATCCAAAGTCACGGATTCGAACCTCACTCCAGACCAGCAAGTTAATCCTATTTCCACAGCACAAGCGTTTAGCTTATTTCGAAAATAGTAAAAATTTTGATGTGACACTTATTCCGTGTTCGCATCTATCTCTATTTTATAAAAAAATCTTCTTCCAAAGATTTTAAATATTATATTTAAGGCAATATTTTTTTATCACAGTTATATAATTATTGACATTCTACAGACGTTTTGACGTTTTTCTATTTTTGATTGCTGGGGAAACAATCGTAAAATAAAAATATTTTTATTTTCAGAAAAATTAGTATAATTTTTATAATACTTAAAAAAGCCAGTTTTGTCATTGTCAACTATTGATTTAATCAGCCGACATTTCAAATATGAAAACAAAGTTAATCCTTTTGGCGAATACAAATAATTGATGAATATCCCATCCCATCCTTTCGTGCATTATTTATACGCAGCTATTTAAATTATCCATATTTGTGTACCCTGCCAAAGCTGTGTCATACGTATGAAAAGCTAATTTAGTGCGCGTTCCCGCTTACTACGTCAAATATCGTTATAATCGTCATAGAGAGTGTTACGCTGAACGTTAATATGCGTGGCTGCGTAATATGATTCTACCGGGTTCATGCAATAATTTGGGTGCATTTCAGCCTACCCGGGGCCTTATTCTCGAGTTTAATAAATATTAAATCTTCTCTCGAGATTTTTCATTTATTAAAACATATCCGACAGACATAAACACATTCACATTCACTGCAAATGCACATTTCGGCGTTTTTTCGAAAATGTGGGTTTTTATTATTCATTTATATCAGAATGTATACTCTAGACTGCAATTTTTTAAAGGCAATAACTTAGATAAAACATTTGTTATTATATAAAACTAATAAAATTAACATTATTTACTATAATTAAGAAAATATAACCATTAATCGGCAGGCCGCGGCCAAAAAAATTGTTTTTAATGTCATAGGCGACGCAAAAATTAAATGAATATTTATATTTACGCAAAATATGTTTTTTCATATGTATAAAGTAAACTTCATTATCTAGAATCCGTACTAAGAAAATTAAGAAATATTCAATATGTGATTCAATTAGTGGATTTTTTCCGTAAACCTTTTTTAATTGATTAATTTAATTGGTTCTATATATCGTACGCCAACGTCTAAAAATTGAAAATTAGCAGTAATATGTCTTTTCATAAGAAATATGCATTTTACATTTGGATATACAATTTTTAATGTATAATTCAACTCACATATCATCAATAATTCCGAACTCGTTATTGTTGAAATATTTATTTATGATATTAGGAATAATTTTAAGTAAGCGGGTCTTGCATAATATTATTTATACTTAAATCATAAATATTTATAATTAAGATCATAAAATCAAAACAAATATGTCGCGATTTGTCCATTGGTATCGTTGGACCATTTCCCGACCATAGCTTAGCCTGAAAAACCGCTCCTTAAAATGATGCCTTTTTATCAAAGGCAACGTGCATCACCGTCTGAAGGATATAAAACTTATATTCATCTTGGAATAGCCTCCAAACACGGTTAGCAATAAACCTAAATGCTGTTGCTTCAAAATTTAACTTACGTAACAAAATTTAAAATGTCGGCTCGACATTACAACCATTCGGGTTTGCTTTCCACTTCATATTATTATATTTTCTTATTTACATTTCATGGGTAATCACTATGTATTGTAAAAAGTTTTCATTCATTTAAAGTACACTTTACCTTATTGTTTGAAAAAGCTATGAAGGTCGTTAATTAATAAATAAATAATAAATAAAAATAAAAAAATAAAATATGTGAGGTACGCATTTCATTACTGTTATCGGAAATTGCCATGAATTATTCCAATTAAAAATTGAAAAACTACTACTACTAATATTTATTTTTAAATACGATATTATTGATTAATTAAGTAAATAGTACATTGATCAATTATATTAAAGACACGTATGCCAATGTGTTATTGTAGTATTTATCGATCATATCGTAAATTAATAATAATTAAGTATATAAAAATAAATGAAACGAATATAATATACGATTCAATTGAATGGAGAAATATGAGTAACGAAAGCTCTTGTAATTTAAAACTCTTAAGAGTTCAATTAAGCAACATTTATCGAAGTCTTACAGAGACGAATCTATTTATATAAGAATAACGGAAGCCCCTTATACGATGGCCCAAGGCTTACAACCTGTGTGAACAAGCTTAAGTCATCACTCTACACAACGCAACGTTCATCAAGTCCATCATAAGAACATCCATACATTATCAAATTTTCGAAAGCTGTATATATGTTCTAAATTGAAACCTTCCATAAATTTGAAAGAACCCTCCTAGAGACATCTGTAGTCCTTTTAATGAAATAGTATACATAGATTTTGCAGCTGGTTATGATATCTCTATATTTATTTTAGTTTTTAATAATTGAAGCCAGCTCAAAGAGATTGTAAGTCCTAGGCCATCATATGAAAGACTTGTGATGGTCGACATAGAGATAGTTTTAATAAATTTAGAAAATCTTAAAATAATAATATTCAAAAAGCCAAGTATGGACATCAAAAATATATTTCTTCTGGTTTGAATCGTTTAAAAGTAAAAGCCTGATATATTTCTTCTCAAGATTCCATGTATTACAAGAGACTAACAAAATATTGAATATTCAGCTATACAAGTAATATTTCTTAGGTCTTTATTATACCTAAGATATAATTCTGTGTTAAATTAATATTGTTTGCCAATCCTAATAGACTCGACCTTGTGAGTAGGTGCGAACGAGCCTTTATTATTTATGAATAGGAACAGCAAGTCTCGCGTGTAGCGAGTGCTTTACCATTATTTTAACGAAACGGACCAATCAAAGGCGCGCTTTGCCTTCGACGGGTTGAGCCGGAGGCGACCGTCCTGATGACTGAATCCGGCCAATGGCGAGCGCCGGCGGTGAGGTCATCGCGCATAGGATGAGTCACTGCACTAGCGTGGATTTCAGAGGTATGGTGAAATCGTTACTATAAAAGGAGCGAACACGATATACTCAGCCCCCTTCAGTTCGAGACCAGACTTGCGAGCGGGAGCGCTGCCCAACAGACTACCGACGGAGCCCTGAGTTCCAGAACAACATTTGCGGACGGAGTTGCTGCCCGGACTTATGGAGGAATCTACCATTCATCAGTACCAGAGAGGATCATACCGCCACTGTGTAACAGCTAAGGAACACATTTATATTATCTATCGATTAATTATTTTCACTATTGAAATGTATTTATTTTGGGAAGATTTAAATCGGAGCAATAATGTATAATTAATATCACGATTTCTTGTGTGATCTTGGCTCAATTCGTACGGGAATATCTCCCAAACGAATATATTTTGATGCATGGGGATTTTCATACATTTGTATTAACAATTGATTTTACGGAGCTCTATAAGCAGTGCTTAATAGATTCATAATAATTGTCGACGCGTTATGTATTGCATAACCAGATATCAATCCAAATCGTACGAGAAATTCTTCCGAACGAATATATTTTAAAGTATGGGGATTTTCATACTATTTGTACTAACAATTGAATACACATTATTCTATAAGAAACGCTTAGTAGCCTTATAAAAATTG